>JAANSO010003345.1:0-11616 GCA_036507315.1 Lepidocyrtus fimetarius | reverse complement strand
ACTGACTCATTTCCTTTTGGAAGAAGGGGTAGTGACGGTGCTAGCAAAAGTGTAAAACTGATGAAAACTTCCATGAAATTGGAACTAAAAAATGGGGACATGGATTGCAGCACAAGTTATTTCGATAGAGCGGAACTACAAAAGCCGTCCGCACCACCATTTCTGGAAGGAAATGTGAGTAAGCGAGTTGGAATGTTTGCAAAGAGACAGGGTCAGGGGGATGAAGAAGATTTAGAAAGGAATAGTTTTGATGAGGAGGGACCCGTTGCCCTTAGAAGAAAGCAGTCTGGTCAACGAGCCAGTGCAGGTGACTAACCTTTTTTCTTATTAATCATTTTCAATAAATACCAAAATTTTAGCATTTTTATTAATAATCACGTCAACCTCAAACACATCTCATCCATAATTAATGACAGAAAATGGCAACATCCTTTGGTTCAATGCCTAATTTGGTTAGTTCAATTACATGTAAAACGTGACATGGCATAATTTTACAACTTTTTTGTTGGTTAAAATATAAGTCTTATGGCATTTTTCTTGTTTTTACTTACAAAGTTTGAGCATACCTAGACTAATTGATAACTGCATTCTTTGGCATCGTGAATTTTTTATAGATTTTAAAGATTTTAATTTAATAGTTTTAACTTGAGCACTGCTCACAGTTTACGATGTAAGTTTTGCATAAAAAGCTTTCTTGTTTTGGTAGCCAACTACCGGCTTCTTTGCTTCTACGAATAAATCTCTTCACGTGTAAGGTTTTGTTTGTTTAATTAAATTTTTAACGCATTGATTACTAAAGGTAAACTTTTCAATTGTAAATTTTTGAAATTTTTGCATAAATTCTCCATTAAATTAATTAAATTATTGATTGAAGATAATACCTACCAAATTCCTTAACATTGTACTACTCAGCAATGCAAGCGGAAAACAAATATAAAATGATCCGATCACTTTTTAATGACTTGCTAATAGCAAAAAATTTTAATCTCTTGAACAATTAATCTTGAGCGCTTAAAATGTTTGTATGTATTTCATCAAATCGAGGAAAATAAAATAAAAATGGGTTTGAAACAAGTCCGAAAGCATTGTCTTTCTACGTGTTTGGATTTCAATTGTTGTTTGAGCAAAAATAAAAAGTAAAAGAATGATTAGACAGGTAGCAATAACAACTAACATAGCATTTTATAGAAACAAGTGTTGTTACATGAAAGATTAGAGCTTCTCTTTTTACTGGGAAGATTAGCAATAAAACTTGTAAATGATGTGCTTTAAGTCAGTATTCATTTAATTTAGCAATTTATCATTTTGATTGTGACTAAAACCTTTATCGTATCAATGCTACTACAACTTTCATTAAAGGAAAGGAAGGTTCTGCTGTAAATTAAAAGGAAATTCTCTCTCTACCTATACAATTAAATCAGAGGATGATTGTATGCCACATTTCTATTAGAAAAATGGAAAGCTCTTTGTGTAAATAGAAAAGAATTTGAAAATTTATTCAATGTAAAGCGTGTATAAAATTTAATTGATGAAGTAATACGAGCATACGTGAGGAGAATTTTGCGTATGGATAATTGAGTTGTGTGTAGGTGGATAAAAAAAAGTACGCAAGAAAAAAGTTACAAAAAGGTGCAAACATTCACGTTGTCTACCTACCGGTTGTGGCTCACTCAAGCAAAAATACGCATAAATTTTTGAATTTTCAAAAATAGAATCTTTGATAGGCAACATTGAAATGATGATAAGATATCAGCAAGTAAAGCAAGTTATACTAATCTGTAGTAATGTCTAAAAAGTTATATATAAAAATGATATGCTATATGTATTATTAAAATTAAATGCAGTATGAAATGGCAGAGGAGAATGAGGATGTGCAAAATGCACTTGCACTTCTGTCTTCTTTTTCTTTCTTAACAATAAATCATAATTTGCAGCTCTTTCCGTCTGTTTTTGATTCATAAGTTAAATAATTATCTGATTTTCCTTTTGATACAGGATGGTAATTATGTTATTAGCAGAAATAGAAAATAAAACTGATTATTAAAAGAAACTCTATAAGAGTAAGGTTAAGGTATATAATTCTATTATAATAAATGAAATCTGTCAGGTTTCGTGTAATTAAATTAGGTACAGAAGCTAGATAGGTAGACAATAAGTTTTTCAATGTACTAAAAAGGCTGACAGTGATTTCATCCCTTTTAGAGTCATTTTGACTTTCAGTGTAGTTTGAGCAAAAACTCATATTTTTTGTTCATTTTAATTTGTAGCGATTTGCCCTTTTGATTTTATTGGTTTAAATCGTGATACTAATGTAAGTTTCTTTTAAATGACCAAGTTTGGTAAAAAGTTGTTAATCGCGACTTAAGTTTAATGCTTTTGTTACAAGTAACGTAGCTCTTTGACTGCTATCGGCAAAGCATAAGTATAACTTTTGTTGAATTTAACATCATCAGTTTTTGTAGTTACCTCAAATCAATGTATTTAGTAATTCAGGAGGACCTGTATCGGTCTTGTATGTTAGCTCAGGTGCAGCAGAATCACCTGAATTTTTTCCCGTTTTTTGTCTCTACTACACAAGTACAGAGAGCTTACAACCAATTTCTATAAAAAATTACAGTGATAGTAAAATAGTGAGTGATATATGATATCCTTCACATCCTTCCTCTTCTTCTCTGAAATTTATTTTTACACCATAATCCTATTATAATCTCTACGCATTGAAGATGCATGTAGGTAAATTTAAAATGATTCGCTTCACAGATTTTTCTCGTGCTTTTATTATAATCTTTGCTTTAAATAAAATTATACATTCACTCACATGCGAAAATTTTGTATTTTTTCATAATGTTAATCTTTTTAAGCCCTTTTTTAAAAACCAGCAGAGAGAAACATTTATAATATCACGATATTATTATTGTAGAGCAGCGAGTACATTCTGAACAAATAATTTACTCGTAGAACCAATGTTTTATTATGTTAAAGCAACCGATATCTCAACAACGAAAAATTTACCAACTTTATAAAGTCTCGACTTTACAAAATCTCTAAAATAGCAATACCAATTCGCGTTGATTATGATGATGGTGTAAAAAATTGCATTATAATTTGCCTACCATTATTAACCAATTTATGTGTGCACACTCCTCGTTCACAACAATCTCCTTCCTCACACACAGACACTAACTACTCTGAAAATTAAAATCTATCAAAACAGTATCAGGCTCAATCAGCTCAGTTAAATTCTTTTGAGAGTTAGTCAATAAATTGGATTGAACAAGGCTTGATGACAGGCAGTGTTCTATTCATTCCTTCATTTCTATTCAATTCGCCAATTTTATTATTATTTTATCCTTCAAAACCTCAGCAGCCCTTGGTAGAGAAAGACATGAGAGAGTAAATCACACTTTGTATTACTTATTAAATATGTTGCTGATGTCATGTTGCAACAAAGAAGTGATTAAGTTTAGTCCACCAACCATAACCGTAAACTTGGAAAAGAGTGAGTGCGCAGAAGCAACAGTAACAATAGAATACGAGATAAAAACTATATTATTGCAAAAGAATTTAAACCTACGAGTTTCATACTCAAACTCTACATAGGTAATAGTCAAAAGATCTTTACAAACTTTTAGTCAGTGTAGATTTGTCTGTCAGTCATCATCAATGCATAAAGTTATTGCATTTTTAACGGCATCCTCCACCACCATTATTGCTTGTACCGTCATCATCCAAATCTATATATTGACGAATAGTAAAACAAGCGAAGGTATAATTTTTGCAATAATAACATTAACTTGTTGTTTGTAATTTTCCTCCACATTTTGAAGAGCAAAAAGTTGCAAAAGCTCTGGGATTACCTAAGAGAGGGGCCGGATTATTGCATTTATCGTAAGTTCAGATGCAGAAAATGCGTATTGCTGAAAATGTAGATGACTTACTTTTTTAATTAAGGATTTTTTTTCTGCTGAAAGCGCAAAGTAAAGCACACACCCACTCATATCAACGTTATTGTTTTGAGTTTAGTTAAAGTAAGTTTTTGTGTGAGCCAAAACGCTTCTTCAACATCTCTGCATATTTTCTTGTTTGAATTCGATATAAAGATATTTGTGTTAGTGAAATTTTTGAAAGAGACGTGATGAATTAAAAATGCTAAAAGTTGTGTTTTTGAGTGATTATGCTGTGAGGGTTAAGATTTTCTGAAAAACAATAAAATATTTTTTAAATTTCCAGTGACATCTCCAAGCTCATCATCAACGACTCCGTTTGCTACCGCGCATTCACCTCCTCCAGCACCGTCTGTTAAATTAAGGCAAAAATTTTTAGTAGATAGAGATGAAGAGGAAGACGAAAGTTTAACTTCTTCGTCCTCGTCCGCTGATTACAACAAAGCTGGTAGTTTATTCTCTAGATCAGTAGACGAGGTAGAAACTCCCTCATCATCGTCCACATCTACTGCTCAACAAACTCCGGCCGACACATTGCCGCCGCCACCTCCATTATCGGAACCCCCTGTTCCGGATCATATACGAAAACGACCTTCAATTCCTGACATTTTAGTGGTTGACCCAATTGTTGTTGTTACGGATGATAGGAGTAGTGGTAGTCCGCCTCCACCACCAAATCCCGTGAGTAGACGAAGACCTTCCTCTATTTTGAAAAAGAGGGACAGTACTGCAGAAGAAAGTTCCGCTCCAAACAGTACCACTGTAAGCTTTGCATGTGTGGATCCCAAGGACGACGACGAAGATGAATGACTACGGCTTAAAACCTCATAGAGAAGGTTATTTATTCTCAGGTAGTGGATCAGCTTCTTCAGAACCATACCGCAGACGGAGTCGAAGCTATTCTGGAAGTAGTTCAGCTTCAGCTAGTGGGGCTGGTGGAAGCAATACCCGACGCAGAAACTCTGCAGAAGCTCCGTATTATTCATCAACTGAAGAATTTCCCAATGGTTCAACCTCGCCTGGTTCCAAAGGGTATTTTAAAACATTCTTGCTCTAGTCTCAGCGTTGATGGAGGGACAAGCTCTTCCGGTGGAGCTCACTCTGATTCAGAATTCAAATCTATTTTAAAGCAACCAGCACTAAGGAGATCTTCATTAGGTAGCAATATTCATACCGTTCACCAAACTCGATTTTCTGACGATTACGATTTTGACGATCATAGTCGTTCAACATCACCTCACTCTCACGGTGGCAACGGGCATAGATCTATTTTAAAAAGAAAATCATCAACTTCCTCTTCGCATACCAGACGTGTCCACAGCTTCATCTCTCCGCTCCACAGCTTCCAGTTACTGTTCATCCAGGGAAAGTCTTCATGAACCGAGCTCTGACCCTAAACCAATTTTAAAGAAAAAGTCTAGCTCCGAAGAAATTAGCGACTCTGATTACAACAGCACATCCTGTACGCCTCCGCCGTCCCCGACCAATACTAAAAAATAAGAGAAGTGGGACCACAAGTGGATCTTTGGATATTGATTCCAATTATTCTTCAGAATCGATTCCAATCCTAGTCAGTAGTGCAGATCCCCATCATCCCATAAAACCTTGTTTGAAAAAACCTTGTAAAAGTTTTGATGAAAGTGCTCTTTGGTCAAGTGCTAGTCACAACAGCAACAATGGCAACTCCCTTGAGTCCACTTCCAGTATTATGAGAAAAAGCTCTCCTCATATTTGCTCTGTTAAAAAGTGCGAGGAAGATAGTAACAAAAGTGAAGAGGAGGAAGAAGAAAGTGAGCCAGACTTTGGGAAACATCCCAAAAATTCTGTTCTTTTTGCTCGTAGAGAATCTGAGCCAGTAACATCACCAACGGAGATGGACGAGTCAGTCTTGGCCACTCGTCGTGGCTCTGGTGAAACGTTTAGTTTTAAAAGGAAGATTGAACTAGGTAAAATTGACTTTAGTGGAGTGTATGAAAGTGGTAGTAAATTATCTCCACCACCAACAATGTCAACATCTCCATCCTCTTCAACAGACACTTCCCCATCATCCGGGATCAGCTCTCCAACTTCAACCCCAACAACTTCATCAAATTCCCCAAAGAAAATGTCTGGTAGTGCCATTACGCAAAAAATCGCTGCACTTCAAAGTTCTGGAGAATCCAGTTGGAAAAAACGAGTGTCCAAGCTCAATCCAGAAGTTGAAATCACAGATGGGATAAATTGCGGGGAAAGTGAGACTCCAAAAGCTGCGGAGAAAAGGGCACAAAATGGGATTCTTGCTAATCGCTTATCAATGCTGGAGAGTTCACAAGAATCCTGGAGAAAACGGATTGGAGAAAAGGATGCTAAAGAGTTTACAGTTCAAGGAAAACTGGAGAGGGCTGGAAAGAAAGTGATTGAATCTGTTTTAGTGTGCGACGAAAAGGAAAGTAGTTCCGCGATGACTACAACCCCCACAAAAAAGAAAAGTTCTTCGAGCCCTTTTAAAAATGTATTTCGGGGTATGAGGGGGAGTAAAACGGATGAGAGCATTGGGGGTAGAACTAGTTCCAGTGGAGGTTCTTCTGGTCAATGTGTTATGATTGCTGTAAAGCCAGATGATGGAGGAAGTAGTACAAGTAAATCTAGCATTTTCCAAAGAAGCAAGTCAATGCGTTATGGCAGAGTTTCTGGTAAATAATCATATTTTAATTAATTTTCGTTGGCGTTTTACAGTGACTATGAATATATGAATACGTATTTTTACTATTTTCTAGTCCAATCTCCAACGCCATCCAGCCAAAATGCAGGGAATACATCTCCAACAAATGATCCTCCTTCGTCAAATCATGTCGTGATTCCTGTTATGAGAAATGATAACGAGACTTTCACCAGATTCTTTGATTCATCTAGTGGCACCAGCAGCACGAATAAAAATAAAATGGACAATAATGGAGTGTTTTCAGTTGTAGTTGAAGATGATTCTTTCAATTCGATTATAAAAGCGGAAGATTCCAGGCAGCTATTAGGTAGTAAGCGACAAGTGAAAGCAGCAAGAAAGAAAGAACGAGGTGTTAAAAACCCAATCAAAGCCCTGGCCGGCCGGCTTGGATCGCAAGAACAAAGTTATGTGGATCTTAACCCAGAAATCAGGGAGTCTGAAAATATTCGAGCTCGAATCCGCATGGAAAACTCAAAATCTGCTGCGCATGCCCACCTTTCAATTGAAGCATTAGCAGGATTGGCTAGCAAAGAAGACTTTACTTCTGTGAAACTCCGAATGAGCTCAACAGGAAATCAGTGCACAGTATCCTTATCCAATACTAATTCGTATTAAAGGAAAACGTTTTGTGCAGACTAGACTTGCCGCACCGGAAGTATCAAGTTTAAATTCTGGAGATAATTTCATCCTGATTACACAGACCAAATTATATCATTTTATTGGTGAATATTCGAACAGGATGGAGAGATCAAAGAGTTTAGATATTGTGGCTCACGTCATTCAAAAGAAAGAATTTGGATGTAATTTGCACACAAAAGTGATTACACTTCAAGAGGAGCATAAAGGTGGGGCAGCTTGGGATTCCTTTTTCGAAGTTTTAGGTTGTGTTGGTAAGAGTCCGAAAAAAATTAAAGATGACCCTGATTTGCTTGGGGATGAAGCTGATGAAGCATATGAAGGAAAAGTCATTTCAAGAAACAAAGTCTGGAAAGTTATAACTGGAGATGAACTTGATGAAAAATTAGTTCCTTTAAGAGAATTTTGGGGAACAGTTCCAAAGCATTGCTTGTTGGAATCTACAGAAGTTTTGATTTTCGATTTTGGCGGAGAAATGTACGTCTGGTCAGGAAGCAAAGCTCCATTAGAAAAGAAACGTTTAGGATATCGCCTAGCTCAGCATGTATTTGAAATGGAAGGATTGGGAAAGGAATTTGATGATGTGAAGGGAACTGTTGCTGGAAGTAAAGGTGGCAAAAAAGACGAGCTACGAAGGCCAAGCTGGTGTTGGCTCCGTAAGCAAAATCAACACATGGAGAATATTCTTTTCATTGAGAAATTCTTTGACTGGCCAGAAGAAATTGGAAGAATTCGAGTAGGAAAAAATGCCCCAAAGAAAGCTGACAATATCACCCTAAATAATATATTTGTTCCATGTGATGGGGCAACACTAGCAAAATCTTGTCACGAAGAAGTTCCTGATGTTTCTCTCATTTTAGAGGGATTTGATGTGAAAAGGGGAAGAACAAGTAGCGACAAGGAAGAAAAACGAAACTATTCAATCTCTACAACTAAACTGCAAACTTGGGCAATTTCAGAGTTTTCAAAAACCGATGCTAGATGAAGCACAAATTGGCCATTTTAGTTCCAGTGGAACTTACGTTATAAGGTGGCAATACACAATTTCTTTTGTTGGCAAAGACTTGAAAGGAAATCAGTCAAGACATAACGCAAGTACGCTTGGTGGACGTGATCGTTGTACATATTTCTTTTGGCATGGCAAGCGCTCAAAAATCACTGAGCAGGGAGCGTCTGCTTTAATGACAGTGGAACTGGATGACTTGGAGGAAAGGAATGGAGGTGGTTCCGCAAGTAGTCGAGGGCCACAAGTTCGAGTAGAGCAAAACTACGAGCCCCCTGCGTTTCTCTCCTTGTTTAATGGGAAAATGTTTATTCATGATAATCAAGTCATATAATGAGTGCGAAATGGGAACGAGAAGTAGATCGAATGGCAGACTGTATGTGACACTGGGACAAGAAGAGGAAGAAGGCCACTTTTTAGAAGTAGCTTGTTGTTTGAGCTCCTTAAGAAATAATGGAAGCTTTCTATTGTTTGACGTGGATCATCGTGTCGTTTTTGTTTGGATTGGAAATTCATGCTCGGCAGAATCAAAAAAGGTAAAACATGATTTTACTTTGAAATGTTAAGAAATTGTTACGCCTTTTTGTTTCAGTACTAATTTCCTTTTTAATTTTTTTTAGCTTGCTCTCGCAGGCGCGAATTATGCAGTAAAAAATGAGAATTGGTCTCCATATCCAACAAAAGTAGTTACTGTAAAGCAATCTCATGAGACTGATTCTTTTTGGTCGTGTTTATTGGGGAGTGGAGGATCGAAAAAAGACTTGAGCAGGAAATCATGGCTTGCAAGTTGTCAAACCTCTGTGGAAATGTTTCGATTTACAAGTATAAATGGAAAGTTTGAAGCAATTCCTGTAATTTAGTCCAAGAAGGATTCTTGGAAGCATTGAACCATTTCCTATTATACAGGAAGATTTATATGGTGCAAACGTATCACAACCAAGTAAGTTTTGGAAATTTGGATTTCAGTTTTTTTAATAATTTAAAATTACAGCAGATTGAAATAGTATACATTTTGTATTTTCAGGTATGTTTTTAATTTTATCACCGGATAATATACTTTACCTGTGGCAAGGTTGGCGAAGAATAATTAAACGAGAATATATTCCTGAAGAGGAAGCAGGGGATATTACGCAACAAGCTGTCGGTAAGTTTGAAGTCATTTAATTTAAGTTAATTCATTCGTCCAAATTTAAAAAAGACAATTTAAAAAAATATTTTCAGATTCCATTCCTCTAACGACAATATGGCCAAAATATCGACGTTGCTCAGTTGAGACTTCGTTAAATTATGCACAATTGAGAAGAATAAAGAACTGTTACCTAATATATGCTGGTATTGAGCCAGTCGAATTTATTCAACTTTTCCCATATTGGGATCCACATATTTCCTCTGTCAAGGAAGCCCATGATTACCATATTGCTGAAGGGAAACGAAACGGAGAGCAAGTAGACCTTGTGAAAGTTTTGGAAGAGCTCACAGTCAAGCGAACTTTCACCGTGGAAGAACTCATGGAAAAACCAGAAGGGGTTGACCTTTCAAGATTGGAAGATTACATGAGTGACGAAGATTTTCAAGTAGGTTTTCATTTATTGCAGTGTAAAATTGTAAGACTTTAGGTTTTTGTATTCATAAATATACTAATGATTTTGTTTGGTTTATCACACTTTTAGCGTCTCTTTTCAATGCCAAGAAGTCAATTTAGCTCCCTTCAAGGCTGGCGAAAAACGGAGCTGAAGAAAGCCGTAGGTTTATTCTAGGAAGTCCCAAACTCTTCCGATTGCTCTTTTTAGTCAGTCACTGTCAGTAATTAGCTCATCATTTTATCATTCGTTTTGGGTAAAGATGTTTCCTTCAAAAATCTAAATTACACGACCAGTATATCTTTCGTGTTGCGTAAATAAATCTACCTTGAAGAATGGAATCGTCATTTAAAAATTTCTCTCATGTTGTTTATACTGCGAATAATTCGCACGTGCCAATTAATGTTTTATAATTATTGCTGTTTATGTATAATATGCACAAAGCCAATCTACATTTAATAAGGGAAGCTCACTTGCAAAATACAAAATTACGTAATTAAAGCACTGCACTGGCACACGTGTTTATTATAAAGAATGTCAATAGAAATAAGAGTACTGACTACACGCACGTTTAAAAAATTGCTACTGCAAAAAAGTTTAACTGCTTTCCAACGCGATTTAAGAGGAAAGTTATTTGTAAATCTAAGGTTTACAAGCGCAAACAATCAATCTCAAAATTTTTCAGAACTTATACAATTCGATATAACTTACCGCTGATGCCTTTTTAAGGGAAAACTGTAAAGCCAAACATGTTTTTGTACTCAAAATAATGAAAATGTCTGTTTAAAAATTAATTTAACATGTAATGTTAAAATGTTATTTGTTTTAAAAAGTCAACTTGTCATTTATTGATGCACGTTTAAAAAATTGCTACTGCAAAAAAGTTTAACTGCTTTCCAACGCGATTTAAGAGGAAAGCTATTTGTAAATGTAAGGTTTACAAGCGCAAACAATCAATCTCAAAATTTTTCAGAACTTATACAATTCGATATAACTTACCGCTGATGCCTTTTTAAGGAAAAACTGTAAAGCCAAACATGTTTTTGTACTCAAAATAATCGAAAAATGTCTGTTTAAAAATTAATTTAACATGTAATGTTAAAATGTTATTTGTTTTAAAAAGTCAACTTGTCATTTATTGATTAATTTATTCTTCAACAATCAATGCAATATGGGGAGGTTTTTATGAATGGCTTTTATCAAAGTTGCATACCTATTTAATTTAGGATTTTAGAGAACGTGTCTGGTTTCTGCCTCTCTGTGATTTTAAACACTACCTACATAACTTAATTTTTATTAAAATGACATTAAAAATATCCTAACAAGATAATATAATTTAATTACATTTATTTTACAATGAAAATCCTGCGTCAACCATAAACGCACTTTTTAAAATATAAACTGCAAAATATGTATAGCATTGTTGTTTTTAAGAAACAACGAAGATAACCAAATGCTTTATCATTTAATGATTTAAATGAAATTATTTTAATGATTTTAAAGACTTTTTGAACGCTTAATGTAATATGAAATATAATACTATGTTCTACTGTTTGTTTTAAAACTTTATTTGCTGCGATTCTTGTATAATAATAGGAATAGCA
The DNA here is from genome assembly GCA_036507315.1 of Lepidocyrtus fimetarius. Taxonomy (NCBI): domain Eukaryota; kingdom Metazoa; phylum Arthropoda; class Collembola; order Entomobryomorpha; family Entomobryidae; genus Lepidocyrtus; species Lepidocyrtus fimetarius. Next base: position 148 of record JAANSO010003345.1, on the reverse strand, counting down.
TTTTAAATGGAATGAAAATTCACACCCGTGTATTATTCATTATTATTATTATTGCTACAATACGCGAGGTACGTAATTAAATCTTGTAAAACGTTTTTGTACAAAAACTCAAATAAAATGCTAAACCGTAATGTTTAAATTGATCAAA
>JAANSO010003344.1:0-11620 GCA_036507315.1 Lepidocyrtus fimetarius | reverse complement strand
ATAATCCTTTTTTCTCTTTTGGCTGATGTTGTTATTGTAAAATATTTTTTCTAATTTTATCTCAAATCTGGCTGTGGGTTGCATAAGCACAATCTTTTTAATATGGAAATTTTTATGAAAAAGCTGGAGAAAGTATGAAATTTACACGGAGATAGTGATGCGAACTAGGTTTGGAAAAAAACAAGAGAAAGTAGGGGAATAGGGTTTTGAAAACTATAGTGTTGTGATTTACCTGAGTATTTTATACACTCTTTTGTAAAATGAAACCCTTTTTTTATAATTTCTAAAGAAATAACAATTTGACTTTAATTTACTCCTTTTCTTGTACAAGTATAATAAGTGTATGTAACTGGACTAGTCGCCAGCTCCATTCCATTTTACAATTTAATTGCAATTATTTAAAATCTTTATTTTTAATTAATTTAGAAATTGACAAGAAAATTTTCTCACTGGAAATTATAAGCTCTTTACTAAATTGACAAACCTTTGCTGAGACGTTCTATTTTTAAATATAAGTAATGAAATTGGAGATTATATGTGGCTGTGTTAAGTTGCGGAAGCGGATTTATTTAAAGAAACAAAACGAAGGTAGAAAAAGAATTTTACATAAACATTTACAGCTTTTTGCTAAACTCCTGTTTCTATTAAAAAGGAAAAAGCCAAAACTTGTACTTTACAAAGCTTTTCTAAACCTACGTAAAACCTTTTTATGTAAATTAGATTACGTAATCTTTCAAAACCCCCAAACGGGTTTCAGGAAAAATTGGAACAGAATCTTTTCCCAGATCAATGAAGATTTTCTTTGAAAAAATAAAAACTGATACTTCATTTGCATATTTTATATTTAAAAAGAGGACAAAATAAAAAAGTGCATTTTTTATTCCCTTCCCCATACAGCTTTTCTGTGGTTGCAAAAGTATAATAAAAAGCGTTTTTTTCGTAGTAAAATAATAAAAAGTATTTTTATTACAGACCGGGATCATAAGGATTAGGTAGGTTTTTTATGCGTGTGGGAAATCATTGGAGAAAGTTGCACAAGCATAAAAAATAGTTTGAATTTAAACATTTTATGCTTTTGACATGCGTTCCATTTTTTTCAGGCTTTTTATACATTAAAATTGCAAACATGCAGTGACAAAGTCGAGGGAGCCCGAAAAAACTGAAAGTATAGAGAACCTATGAAAAATTCAGTCCTATCCACCCCAACCGGGAAAAAACTTCAAAGGAAAATGCAAATGAAAAAGTTCACAAGGTAACTGCCAAAAGAGAGGTGCACTTCCCAAGCGTATCGTCATAGCTTTAACTCCCTTGACGGTTAAATATTAGCTTTGTAAAAAATTTGGATTTTTTGGGGTTGACAAGGGGGAAAAGTGACTGACCTGGTAGTCGAGGTAGTTTCCATAGCCCATGTGATCACAAGTACAAGTACATCTTTGAATATGTTCATGAATATCAACTGGAGGAGGCCAGTCAGCAGTTGTAGTTGCAGGAATTGGTGAGGCTGACTGTCCCATGCCCTCCTCCATAGCCAAAACAACTCCTCACCCCATCATCTTCCGCGGGTCACTTAACATTCAACTGTGGTGAAGCTCCACTTCCGCTTCCTTCTTTTTAAAATATTCAACCTCCCTTATACAAGAAAACCTTTTAAGCTGACAGGCGAAAAGGTGGAAAAGGAGACCAAAATCACAAAATTGAGGAAACTTTCACTTATTAGGATATTTTATGAATTTATTTATTTATTAGAATTTATGTTTTTTTCTGGCTAGAGCAAAGCCTTTGAATCTCTGACCACTGTTACCACACTGTTAGTACGTAACTTGTGGTAGGAACAGCAATCTCTGTCTAATCTGAATAATTTAGATGAAAAACAAGGAAAGCTGGGAGCAACGGTTTACATTAATTTAAAAGTAGATAAATAACATCCAAGTCTGACATGAATGACCTAAAGTGCATATCCTAAGGTAAGATAAAAAAAAGTGTATTACAACGTATTCACCAACAACACCAAGAGAAAAAGTTGAGACTTTAGAGATAAATTCCTCTAGAAAATAAAGCTGTTGACCAACACACAAGCTTGGATAAAAACCGTTTATTTTATTAGAAAGTTTTTTCCTATTTTGATTGGTTACTAGAAAGTTTTTAACTTATTACCGTCCCTCCGAAAAAACTAGATAACGTTGTTTCCGTTTTCCCGAGTCTTTTTTAACACTCAAATTGATTCACTTTTTGGCTACTCTGACAGAGAAAATTGAGAAATGTTCTTTTTTTAAGAGACACATAGTCCAAAATACTTTTACAACACCTAGAAATTGGTTTTCTGTCTCTAACTATGGCTGAGTTGTTTTTGAAGTTTTTTTCGGGCTGAGGTACGTTTGAAATTTATGCGATAGAATATCCCTTTTTTGCCAATTACACAAAAACTGATCAGTCGTTCAGTTAGAAGAGAATTTCAATAAGTTGTAGTCAACAGGGCAGAAAAAAGTCTAACTTTGTTAGCAACTCTTTCACTTCGAAACTTTTTTGCTAATTGGAGGAGAAAGTTCCTTTTTAAGCTGTTAAGCAGTTGAAATCTAACGGAAAGTGTCGCGAAAATGTAGCTTTTTTGCACTTAAATAGTTAATTTTTAAGTTTGTATTTTGCTAGTGTTAATTTTAACAAAAATTATTTTGTTGTTTACTGGAGCGGAATGAAATACAATATTAAGAAACCTGTCTCCAACACACATTTCAAGTGCACACTTGACTAAACACAAGTTTTATTTGGAAAGTTGTAATTTGTAAGAAAAGGTTGGAGTAGAGAAGAACGCTTTTTGAGGAACGCGCATTGGCACACCACACGGGTCGACAAGCCGGAATGAACTGAAAGGAAGAGAAAGCGCTCCCGTTAAAAAAGGAGCAACCGTTGCCGAACCTTTCCTAAACATGAGGGTATACTTTCCAGCACTGTATAAACTTGAAAACTGTGTGGTTTTCCTTTGCTGTAGTGTCATTCCCAACACCAGCATCCCCCTTCACAAGGCAACCTAACCAAACAACTTTATCAAAGGATGTACCCAACAAAGTTTAACTTGTTTTTCACAAAAATCGACAACTCCAATCATGAAATTTATTTTCAGAAGGTAAATACATAATTCCTTTCGTAGCCGTCACTGTCCTTCGACAAAACGTGTTATTTTCGGGGAAAGTTAACTGACAAAAATGAAGCTCTGGCGTTGGCATGTAATAAGAACGGAAGATGGAAGAAAATTAAAGAATGAAGCTTAATATATTTTTCTAAGTCATTCATATCTTGTCAAACACGTTACCGCTTCGCTTTCTCTTGAAGTCTTCAGCTTTGGGAAAATGCTTGTGAAGCTGCGGCAGCTAGGGATTGCTTATCAAACAAATAGCTTCTCTGAATTCCTTAGCAACCTTTTATCAAACTGAAAGGAACATTTTGTTAAAACAAAATACTGAGAAGTTGATAGTGTCTGGGAAAATTAAGCATTTGTTATGTGTCGTATCAACCGGTTGATAAGGACTTTGATGAATTTAAGGTTGCTAGTTGTTAACAACATTTGCTAATTTAAAGGTTGATACGAAATGTCTAACTTTAAAAGAGAACTACCTATTGAATATAGGAAACCGAAGGAATTAGGAGTTTATTTAACGTTCTTCTAAAAGTCAGTTTGTTACCGGACAGGCTTGTCTTTGCGGCTCATCAGATGAAGAGTGAGTTTCCGGTTGCTTTCACTCAAGGAAGAACGAGTTAAACAAGTGAATTTCTAGAGATAGTAGGAACATCATCAGATGGAGAAATGGTCACGTATGGAGGATGCACATTGTAATTCCAAAGCTGACTCTGTCTTCTCCAGTCAGCAACAGAAGAAAGGAAAACGAGCTAACATCCTTCCTTTCTCTATTTTCAAGAATAAAAATGGAAAAGAATTGAGAGAAAAAGTTGCCTCCGGTGCAGAAACCAATATCGCTTAGGTGAGTTTCTGCGCATTCACATTTTGTGTATTGGCATCTTTTTTTATCAATTCCACAATTTTTTCTTTGTTATTATGTCAAACACACTGATGCAATATTGCCTTTGCTTAAAAAAGCAAAAATAAGAGAACAGCAACTTCCTTTCAAAGCTTTTTTTATTAAATATTAAATGTTTTTATAAAAATTATTTTATTGTAAAATTAAAAACGGATTTTGTTTTAGATTTAATTACGTTACGTAACTTGATAGTCAACACCCTTCCGGGCAAATGTTTTAACATGCTTTTATTTAAATTTAGATAAAATTTGAAATAAGAACTGCGGTATATCATTAAGGCATGTTAGGACTTGCTAAAATTAGCTTTTTCCTTCCGTATCATATTCCAAAAGCTGTAAAAGTGAAAGCATTCTCCTTGTTTGCTGTTGTTTATTGGCTTTGATCTACCTGAGAGCAAGAGAAGTAGTAAAGAGGCTACAAATTTTGTTCATAAATTTAAAATATCTGAGTTATAAGTGGTTGGAGTGGAGGTCAAGAAAACAAGCTTGAAAATGATAATAAGGCTGTTTGTGTGGTCTCCTTTTTCCTTTCTTGTATAACAAATTCCTTTAAAATTTGTAAAATATGAGCATATTNCTACAAATTTTGTTCATAAATTTAAAATATCTGAGTTATAAGTGGTTGGAGTGGAGGTCAAGAAAACAAGCTTGAAAATGATAATAAGGCTGTTTGTGTGGTCTCCTTTTTCCTTTCTTGTATAACAAATTCCTTTAAAATTTGTAAAATATGAGCATATTTATGCGTGAAAATGAAGCTCTTTCTATTTTATCTACTACAGAGTTTCCTTTCTCCTTTCACTCTTTAAGAGTGCTTGTGCACATGATGTGGGAGAAAGTGAGAGGGTACGCGAAAGAATAGCTACTTGCTACAAACTGGATTTGAAGCTCTGTCTGTCTGTCCGTCTGCCCTAAAATTTCTATTATTATAAATTTTTACTTTTTCAATGTTAAATTGCAAGCTTTACAAAACAAAATCTTCAATTTTACTAAAAAATTAATATACACTGATTTTACTTGAAAATTGTTCTATTGTTGAAACTAGTCGGTACATGGTTTACTACCTTTTTAAATACGAGCTACACCATCTTTACCCTTTTTGTATAGTAAAATACGAGAATAAACTAAAAATGTCATTATTCCTAGTTGAATGCAAAAAACGATGATTGGATAGTACGGAAAAAATCTTCCATTGCTACAAGAATCTGCTTTTCAATCTTTTTTCCCAGCAGTATAACAGAAGGAAAGGCTTTTTATCTGAAGATGAAGACATGAATCTATCGATAAAGAATATAAATGATGACAAGTTAAAGGGGCGTTGATTCTACAAACAAGTTTGGGAAATTGTTTGGCGCAGTTCCTTTCTCCCGAGTTGGAACTAGTCCTTGAATTATTGTTGCAAAAAATGTTTTACAGATGGAGATGATACGCCACATTCTCATAGATTATTTTTCATACAACTCCGTCATCCCAGGGAATGATAAAGAAGTCAAGAGGGAGGAACAAGACAGCCAATCTAAGCTGAATTCAGATCAATTCCTATTCAAATTATCTAAATTGGCTATTTTGTAAGAAAAATACGTAAAGAAATAGATTTTCGGGGTAAATTGAAAAAGGAAGTTGATGATGAGTAGGTGCAAACGAACTGCTAATAATCAGCAAATAAAATCCAATCAATAATCTAGCCAATAAAACATTTTTTGAGTAAATATTTACAAGTTTTCCCTTATTAGTAAACAGAACAAGTAATTGCTGAGAGGGATTGAGTAATTCTGGCTTTCTCTTTTTGGGCAAAAATCAATCTCAAGGTTTTATATCATCCAAGTATTGACTTTGTAACTGAGCAGAGGATCTGTTTTGATTCATGTAAATTCACTGAAAGAAAAAGGGAACACCAGTCACATAAACCCAGGATTGAAACCTTCTCCCATTTCAATAAAACATTTTTTGAGTAAATATTTACAAGTTTTCCCTTATTAGTAAACAGAACAAGTAATTGCTGAGAGGGATTGAGTAATTCTTGCTTTCTCTTTTTGGGGGAAAATCAATCTCAAGGTTTTATATCATCCAAGTATTGACTTTGTAACTGAGCAGAGGATCTGTTTTGATTCATGTAAATTCAGTGAAAGAAAACGGGAACACCAGTCACATAAACTCAGGATTGAAACCTTCTCCCATTTATTTAAATAAATACGTTCAGATTTCATGTAGATTGATGACTTTCCCTGGAAATCTCGAGGAACATGAACTAATCGACAATTTACTAGTTTAAAACAGGAAGCATGCATTCATATGCAAAGAGATGAATTATAAAAACATTGAGGTATTTCCTTTCCCCTCTTTCAATCCTTTTTGGAAAAGCCTTCTGGCAGTGAAAACTATTAGCAAACTTCAATTCGTCAGTCAAATAAAACAAGATGGATCCTTTCAAGGATGAAGTTGAAAAGGTATTTTTCTATTTCCTCTGCATTTTACAAAATCAGTTGGCTCATCCTTTGCAGTTTTTCCCACACGTTTAAAAATCCTTTGGAGAACAGCAAGAAACAACGGGAACTTGTGAAAGAACACAATTTTAGTTTCTTCCTTTAAACAACTCTTTTAGTCAATATTTTGCTTGAGGATAAGATCACTTTAAAATGAAAACATGTCATGCAAACCTGCCTTTGAGTTCTGTAGACTTTTACAGGATATTGAAAAGTCGTCTTTTTAACTCCTTAAGACAAAAATTTTGCGTGAAACCGGAAAGAATATTAAAACGAGTGAACTATCCGTCTCTCGTTCTGCCTTGAACAAATCATCCATCTATGTTTCCAAAATTTAACCTTTTCCAAAATAGCCCTACTTTGGGATATTCTCAAAAGAGAGCATTTGTCAACATCCTTTGGGTAGGAAGTTGTAACTTCTTCAAAGCTCAAGTTACCGTTTGAATGTTTCTAGATGGAGCAAAAAGCCTAACCAAATGTTATTTGTCAATGTACAACTTTTCAGTATGAAATGCATTTTTAAATAAAAGTTATCATTATTGATAAGGCTTATTTATTCACTTGCAATAGCTGTGTTAAGTACTCAAAATAATTATTTCACAGGTTTTTCATTTGTGACAACTTTCACTAAAAGAATGGGCCAAGGAAGGTTATCCATCCTGTGGACAATTCAAATCGAATGTGAAGTCTGCAGAGAAGAAATTCCATTGGAACGGGAATCTTTTCACTGTTCTGAAACAAATCGATTCCCGTTGTGTGGGAAATGTCATTTAAAATGTTTAAACCCCAAAGACGTTTCTAAAGACGAAATAATATTGCATAAACACAACAGTTTTCAAAGGAGGAGGGTTACCTCAACGATACTAGGAATTCATGGATTTGGAAAATTATCCAACCTTCAACATTTTTGCTATTTAATACACGGGAAATCTACAGGAAGCTTGTTTGAAGCAAATTTAATGCATTCAATATCTACTAATAATGAAATTTCAGTAAGATTTTGTATATTAATTAGTTACGCAATTTTACAACTAAAAATAATTTTATTTTTTAGAAAGGACCACTCTCAATTAGAAGGATATTTGAATATGTTAACAACACTCAAGAAAAAAATCACAAGTTTGGGATAAAAATCAAGAATATTTTCAGAGTGGAGCCAAAATCCAATTCTGGCTTTCCACTTGGAACCTCACCGATTATTTTATGGCATGGCACTGCAATTAATAATCTATCAAGCATCCTTTCAACTGGATTCCAACTTCCTTGTGGTCCAGCAGGAAAGCTTCAAGGGAAAGGGATATATTTTGCAGACAGGGTTTCAAAAAGCGGGCAATATTGTGATGCAAAGCGTATCCCTGGATCGGAAGGGGTTTTGTTACTTTGTTCAGTAAATTTAGGGAATACTTTCCTCGCGGATCAGCCAGATAATAAAAGAACAAAACCTCCAAATGGCTATGATAGTGTGACATGCTATGGGCAAAATATTCCGGATCCTTTGCAGTGTTTTGAAACGAAAAGAAAAAGTTTTGTCCCGATTGGTACATCCGTTCCGAACAAGACATTGTCTGGGTACGCGTACAAATTAGCGTTTAATGAGTATGTTGTGTACTCTCATGAAAGGATTTTAATTGAGTATTTAGTCTTTTTTGAATTCACAAGTGGGAAATTTATTAACATGCAAATAGAATAATTTCATATGTTTATTTATAGAAATTACTCATGTTTTGATCAGGATGTATGCAAGTGTGTGTTTAATAAAAATAAAAACAGCAAGACAGCATAACTACTAGTTTGATTTTTTTGTAAATAATTGGTTTATTTGCAAACCCCGTTATGGAATTTTATATTGAAATCTTTTTAGGTACTTGGAACAGACAGACAGATAATATGTAAAATTCAAGATTGGTTTAGCCTGGTGTATAACCTGATAACAGACATGATAAGAACTCATATCATTTTTCCTTCTAATTTCCTTTAATATTTATATACGCATACTTGGCAGTTATTTTTTGCATGAGAGAGTTGAATTTTTGTGAAAATAATCTAAGCAAAAAACATGCCGGACACGTACAGGACGACAAATTGTAATTTAATAATTTAAACATTTTTGTCAAAATATTTTTGTCACTTTTTTATAATCTTTAGCTGAGTACGGGAAAGGTGTAACTACAACTGAAAATGGAAGGCGAAATAGCAGTATGGAGCCTAGCAGAGAATATGATCAAAGAAGGATCCCAGCTGAAACTACTTTGGGGGGTGTAAGTTCATCCCCAGGAGCTTCACAAGGTACGTTTATAATTTTTATAAGGTACATGTGATTAATAAACAAATTGCCACAGGTATTGTTGGGACTCATGGTGGAAATGTCCCAAGCAGAGGGTCAAAACCGGAGCCTCCAGGATTCAAATCTGGGGAGCATTCAACTGCAAATTATGTTCCAAGCGCAAAAGAGGAAGTAGACGACGTGCTGGGTTCTAGTACACGGAGTCCAGGCCAACCTTTGCAAAATCCATATCCCCACGGGCACCAGACTACACTTCAAACACCGCCAATGACAGTGCCTCACATCAACACAGAAGCAAATGATGTACAAATTGTAAAAAAAATTGCTGAAAATATCAGTGCCTACTACTCGCCTGAAACGGGAGAGCCGAAAAATTTAGCCAAAACTCAATGTAAGTAGAATTGTGATTTTAAAATTAGTTTGTAACCCTAGCTGAACGGAGTTACGCTAGTATAGGTTTGGTTTTGATAGGGTCTGTCTGTCTGTTTGTCCGTCTGTCAGCGGGTGCGCTAACTCAAAAAACATTTGCCAAATTTTGAATAAATTAGCAACTAGCTTAGATTATTGATTGAAATCAAGTATGGAATTCATACTAATCGGTACAGGGTTTAATTACCGTTTATTTTAAACAGTACAAGAAAAGGATCAGCAAAGGCCACCTAGCCCAATGGAAGTAACTTCTGATGAAGATGATGAACCAATTAAAACTCCTGGAAGGAGTGCAGGTGCTTCTAGTATCGCGTATAATAGATCAGATACGAAAATTGAACGAGGTTGAGAATTTTAAATATTTTAATAAATTCCACTTACGTATAAATTAATGATTTAACTATTTAATTATTTTTACATTTTAGGCAAAGAAACTCCGATTATTTGCACCGTAACGAGAGAGCTTAAAGAAAAAGCTGAAAACGATCCTCAGAAACGCACAGCACTCTTATTCTTTGACAGGGACTCAACAATGACCATTTTTGATTATGGAATGTTTTTTGATACTGTTGAATTACCATCCTTTTCACAATGGAAGCGTATTAGCTATTCACTGCTAAAACTAAAGAAAGCTCTTGAATATGGACAAGGGAACCACATCGATTTATTAGTTTCAGCAATAACAGAATACTGCAGTAAAGCCAAGAGTTCCTCTAATTATTTAATACTGAAACAAAAAGAGCTTCAAGAATGTGTTCAAACTGCACTCCCAACAATCATCGACTTAGCTTTGCTCCTTCCCAGAGTTCTAAAAACTCAAATTCCAATCCTAAGGAAAGGCACAAGTAAAACAATTTACGTTACTCGGCTCCTTGCAGCTTCTCTTTTGGCAAATGGTTTCCTTTGCACTTATCCCAGACCAAGTGGAGAGCTCTTCACGCTAAATTTCTGTTCTTTGTTTAATTACGAACAAGGCTTTGGTGAAGTAAAAACAGAGAAGTTGAAATGCATTGTTAATTACTTCAGTGTATTGGCTAAATCAAAAGATTTACAAAACCAGGTAATTTCATTTGAACGGAGGTGCGTACGTTCTAAACAGGATTGGTCAAAATCCAGAAAGCCTCTATGTCCCGTTTCGGTAGATATCAAAGGGAGAATAGAAGAAGCTGTGGAAATGCTGCAAGTTGACTTTGCAAATAAATCTGTGGGAGGCGGAGTGCTTAATAATGGAATGGCTCAGGAAGAAATTCGTTTCTGTATAAGCCCTGAGCTCATCCTGTCAAAGTTGTTTTTTGAGCCTTTGGATGCTGAAGAAGTTGTTGTAATTACCGGGTCAAAGGTTTACAACAGTTATTCAGGCTACAGCGCAAATTTCACTTTTCAAGGGGAGGCTAGATTATCTTATGAAAACAAAGTTGACAATTTGGGAAGGACATTCACCCAAATCGTGGCAATGGACGCTATTAAATTTAACTCGTAAGTTTTTTTAAATTAAGACTTTGTTGTATTTTAACCGAATTATTTTGCAGGTATGATGCCTTTAAGCAATACGAAATTGAGCAAGTGAACAGAGAGTTGCATAAAAGCTATGTGGGATTCATGCATGGGAAAAATGTAACCCCGGTGGCTACTGGGAACTGGGGCTGTGGAGTTTACAATGGAAATCCTGAAATTAAATTTCTAATCCAGTGGATGGCAGCATCACAGCAAGATAGACCGCTTTTGAAGTATTTTGTGATGCGGAACGATGTGCAAAAATTCGATATTGAGAAAATTGTTAAAATTCTCCAGAAAAAGAATATCACCGTTGGTCAACTTTACGCAAGTGTTGCTAAGTTTAGCAGTAAACAACGTTCACAATCGGGAGTTAATTCCATTTTTGATTTTGTCATTAAACAACATACATCCAAGTTTTGAGTGGGTAGATAAGAATTTTACACAAAAATAAGTAAATCAGCATTGTATGTATATAATTATATAAATCTATACGAGAATTTTTAAAGATGATTCATCTACTTTTATTGGTTTGATTATCAAAATAAATAAAAGGCAGTAAGCCTGCTTAGATGCTTGCTCGAAGTTAAAAAAACACAAAATTAAATTTTACTTTGGTGGTTTAACACTTGAGATTGATAATATTTTGTAATCCAAGTATGCAAATTATTGCAAAAATATCTTGCAAATTGAATGGTATATTGCGTTTTTTATTTCTGGTGGTAGCGGACGGGCAGACGGACAGACTAGACTAACACACATCGTGACTTACTCTTTGAAGCTAATAAAATGTGGCTCTTATCAGTGACAATTGCACTTTTTGCATATCAATCTCTGTCTCTCTCATTCCACTTTGAGTTTTTGCATATAATTTTCAAGCATTTTACATAACAATACTTTTTC
>JAANSO010003343.1:0-11621 GCA_036507315.1 Lepidocyrtus fimetarius | reverse complement strand
TAATTTATTCTTGTCATAAAACGACTGTGAGATAATTTTGAGATCATTGCAAGAGATTATTTTAACAAATAAAAAATAAAACAAATAGAAAGAAAAACAAATTTTAAACTTAAAATTTTTAAAAATTCTTGTAACTATCTTTGCAACATCTTTTTACAGTATTTTTCTCAATATTATACCAGAAATACTGTAAATGTTAACACGGGGCAAAGCGATATCATCTGGCACAAGGAAGTATACAAAAGAACGGTAAGGGTGTGCGTCATTTCAATCGATTTCCCCGCAGTAGAAGTAAAATGGTTCAAAAGTACACTTTCTTACAAACATATTAGTAAGTTTAAACTTTGTCCGTAACTTTACTGTTACGGAACTGCTGTATTTCCATATTATTATATTTTTGTAGATTTTCATGCTAGTTTCCATCAGCCAATGGTACAAGTAACGTGACAATTGTATAATTCTGTATCATATTTACTATCCAATAAAATTCGTTCCATCCAAAAGCAAGAATGAGAATCGTGAGAGATTCTTCGGCTGTTGGAAGACGACAGGTGTAAACTTTCCCATAATTTCTTTTAAGCAGTTCAAAGGGGAAACGGGTATGTAATTTCTTGAGTATGAAACTTGCAGAATATACGTTTCAGTCATACAAAAATTTTGAATAGCATCTGATAAATGATATACTCGCTTTTAATCTTATAAGATTCTACTGCAGTTTAACACACACACTGAAGGACCTATTTTACAACTACACAATTCTAAGGTTATAAAGTAACAATTCCTGATTAGACAATTCCTCATATTGACATGAACTTGTCATGAAAAGGATGGTAAAGCGATAAATAAATCTATATTCCACAACACGTGTGATAATGGGTTTTTTTACAAAATTTGGAAATATTGCATTGATTCCGATTCGGTAACTATTTGGATGGACACCTGACCGGATGCTTCATACGATGCTCATTATACCGTTGACAGATTCCATTAAAATTGCTCACATCCCTATTAATGTGAAATACACCGCACCACACACTAATGGAAATGGCATCTCCTTATGGTCGGCAATTACGACTGATCTGCTATTTGCAACCTTTTCAAATTTTGCTTTAAAATTAAAAAATAAATTTTTATGCGTAACAAGGCATTAGGCTCACAGATTTGGATTATATGTACATTTTATAACAAATTAATAAAAATTTGCCTCGGGAAACCTATATGTATGAATTTGCAAAAAACCTGAAATGAGCAGTAGTAATAATTGGTTGTCTGCATCCGATTGTTTGGTTAGGTCGGTTGTAATAATATTTACTTTATAAACAAAAGAAGTTCTTAAATACGGTATGGGTACAAATGCAGGATATAAATAGAAGAAATGAACACGAACCAATTTTTTAAAATATCCAGAAGACTCATCAAGAACTTTTCTCAATTTGATGTTCCCCTTATATGCCAATTAGATTTCTGAATTTTGGCTCTTTTACCATTAACCTTCAAATTAAGTTGCAACATTATTAAAAAACGGTTCAGAATTTTACATTGAGCATAAAAAATCAGCTTTGCCACACTTCATCGTAGGGAGATATCCAAAATCTGTATCACTATTGGAGCATAAAATACAACATTATCAATGAAAGGGAAAAGATGAACTGCACAGATTAATGAAAGGTTTGTTTCAAAACACTTGATCATGAAACCATGCTCCATATTTTACGATGACATGTAATCTATTTGCTGATGATGACAGCTAGTGCGAAAAATAACAGTAGATTTAAGATGAAGTATGAAATATGGGCTTGGGGTTGTAATGCCTTGAATTCTTGCTCATTGATGAACTACTACTTCTATCTATAACAACAGAAAATATAATTTAAAGTGTGCACTGTTTAACAAAAAATATCTCGTTTTTCTAATAAAAACAAAAATAGAAAACGAAAAACCGAAAGGAAAGCAAAATGTATAACCTGGGCAGTATCCAGCTGCGCAAAGTTTACAAATTATCAACTAATGCCTCTCTCTCATCTTCATCCCTTATTCTTGCATTAACATTTCATCTCCCTTCGTTTTCTATTCAACAAAACTCATCTATTTCTCATAATATCACACTTGTGTGCTCTTCTTTTATTCCCTTTGTACAATTTGTAGCCGAGTCCCCCTTTTAAATCCCATTCTTTTGTTCATTTTTGTGGCAAAGCCTGTAGCTCTAGAGAATGTGCCCACTCATCCTCTACAGTATAGTCCAGTTCATCTTATTTAATGTCGATTTCCTTTATATAACACCTTCATGATGATGATGGATTCAATTCATTTTTAATCCTGTTCCGGTCGGTGCCCTTACCCACAAATTTTGTTTTTCACAATCTTTGTTTGCATTTTAGACTTAAGTTTAAATCTATTCTTGTTTCAGGATTAGCATACATATAAGCTTACGTTGCATTCTATTTTGTGTTTTAACAATGACTGACTATATTTCATTACTAGCTGTGTAGTCGAGAAAATTCAAGTTAAAAATTTTGGGGTATCAATCGTTTGAGCTGGAATTATAAAATATCTATTGCTGTTTGATTGTTTTTGGATTTAAAATTTAAAATTGAATTTGCCTTCAAATGAACAGTGCGTAACTTTGGTGTCTAGGCATATATACAACGAGTACAAGTATTAACCAGCTTCCAGTTGAATTTTGACATTTTCTGATTTTTTGAATCTCGTATCGCTGACATTAAGCCAAGAATATGATAATGTAAATCTTTTAACGAATAAAAAACTTGCACGCAATCCTATTAATTTGCACAGGAGAAAGTTCGAAATTCAGCATCATATATCAAATCTGGAGAAAAAACGGCTCACGCAATATTGCCTTTTCTTTTATAAGCTGACAAAAGGGTTCCCTTTTGACTGCACATGCAACCTTTAATGACGAAAGGGCTCGTGATATTATTTACAACCAAAACATGAGGACATTCATTAGGAAATATATTATTATGAAACAGTGGGTGGCGTACACCCAGCAATCATCTAGCACACGACAACCTTTGTAACCTATTCGTATGGCATGTGTCTTTCAACCTCTTTGTTGCTACTTTGCTACCAACATAATATTCATCATAATAGTTGTAACAATAACAAAATATAATGAACAATTGACTTTTCTACCAACATATTTCACTTTAGTGACAGCTGTATTCTGTATTTTTTGGACAAAAACATCAATTTTGTGTAAATGGAGATGATAAAGTCAACTGTAAAGAATTTTAAGGGTGAGAGTAGGATGAAACCAGATAACGCGTTTCTTTATAAACGTTTTATTCCATTTTGTGGTTAGACAATTGTTATCCCGATAAAGGAAAAGAGTGGAACATGAATAATTCCATAAAAATTGCCCCTTCATTAGAGAAATAAACCTCAACAATGAAGGTTAACCGTTTATAATGTAAAATGTTATACAATATGTTTTTGATTGTTTTTGTTGAAACCTAAAATGTACAAAACATTGATAAAGACATCAGGTTATGTGCATCTATACGTTGTTTTTATGATCAATATGCAATCAGAGAATTCAATTTGTATTATACTCTTACATAATACACAAAAATATTACTCAGATAACTATAATGTAGTACAATTAAAGGAATTGAGAATCAGCGAACTAAAGCCCATTAAAATTCAGTTTAAAATTCTCAATTCACAATCAGCATAATATTTCCAAACAAGTAAATGTGATTGATCAGCCATATTTGGAAATATTAACGAGGAAAAAAATAAAAATCAGACTTTGCATGTTTGAAATAGCTTGATGACGAAGCAGCTCTTTGTAGCACCTGGTAAACCAGATAACACTCTAAACGATTTTTTCTTGTCATTCCGTGCATAATTTTAATTATACTTTTTGGTTTGAAACGGGTTAAATGAGAGAAAAGCACGATAATCACTACATTTCGGTTTGTGATCGTCTTCCAGTCAAGGAATAAACATTTACGAATTTTGTATTTGGTATTTGGATTTAGGAAGCTTAAAATTGACAGTCGCAGTTAGTTTCCTTCCACTCTGTTTACTCTTTAAAAATTGGAGTTCATTTAATTCGCAGGGTATTTTTTCAGCTTCGAAACTGTAAACAAAAGCATTGTAAATGTGATGCAAAGGTAAAAAATCCGATCTTTCCTTTCATTTTCTCTAGTTGTAAGTTGTATGCGATAAATATTTGCTGCAAGTCCCTTCCTTCCCCTGTCGCAACGAAAACTCTAATCTGACGATCCTAAAGGCAATAATTCCAGTTTCCCCTTCGTATTCAATCAGTAAACTTTGGCGACGAGTACAAGCACATGTAAAATTGCATGACACAGTTGATGTTTAAAATTTGAACTTGACTAGAAACGATAAACTCAAATTTATGCAACGGAACTAAACGAACGGGTTGAAATCGAATTAGAACTGAAAAGCAAGGGTTGGCGTAACAAATAATATTTGTCAAGGTTTGGCCACGTGTCCTGATGAAAATGAGAACTTACTAGTAGCATATGAATCAAGATGAGTTTTCATTTCAACAATCCTGCAAATAGCTTTAAATGAAACTTTGAAATGCAACTCCATTGCTGTTTAAAATTTGAACTTGACTAGAAACGTTAAACTCAAAATGCAACGGAACTAAACGAACGGGTTGAAATCGAATTAGAAGTGAAAAGCAATGGTTGGCGTAACAAATAATATTTGTCAAGGTTTGGCCACGTGTCCTGATGAAATGAGAACTTACTAGTAGCATATGAATCAAGATGAGTTTTCATTTCAACAATCCTGCAAATAGCTTTAAATGAAACTTTGAAATGCAACTCCAAAGTTTCATTTAAAGCTTCATAATATTATAATGTAATTGTTGTCCATTCTTTATGGTCATTTTAATTTAAATTTATAATTATGCATTGATGAGAGTATTTAAATGAACTCAAAAATCCGGAAAAAACTGCAATTAAATGCAACAAAATTCGTTGATTTTATTGTTAGGCTTCAATTAAAAATAATGGTGATTGATGACACAACAACTGCAAGTAAATATAGTAGTTATTTATAATTCTATCAGTGGTTTATGATTGATTTGATGATAAGTTGTAGTTGTATTTTATCATTATTTTCATCATATTAGTACCTATATCTAGTGCTATATATGCGTAAACGGGCAGAGTAAAGCACGCAGACAATACAATTATTACAAATAAAATATAAATAGGAAAACAATATTACACTATAATTACAATTTGTAATATAACATTAATCAGTACGTAAAACTTTATAGTCTACACGACATTGGCCCACTTGTTTTGTCAAGATGGTTTCAAATTTCTTCTTGTAGTTAATTGCAAATGTGGAAGATTAAAATAATAATCTCATCAGCAAGTATATAAATATTATTTTACCTACATACAAAACTCGGTTAGCAAGACACATTCAGCAATTCAGTTGATCCAACTATCTAATGTAAAAGTCTTGACACGATGAAGGCAGTCAATTTTAAATCTGCAAAAATAATTTAATTGTCAAGTATACTAGAATATAGCATTCACAATTATTTATATATTGGGATTTAGTTACATTAGGTAGGTTAACAGAGCTTTTTTA
This sequence comes from Lepidocyrtus fimetarius, assembly GCA_036507315.1. Classification (NCBI taxonomy): domain Eukaryota; kingdom Metazoa; phylum Arthropoda; class Collembola; order Entomobryomorpha; family Entomobryidae; genus Lepidocyrtus; species Lepidocyrtus fimetarius. The sequence goes on along the minus strand of JAANSO010003343.1, from coordinate 6,014 downwards.
TGATGACTGGACTTGCTTATATCTATTTTATTTCCCAATCCAAAATAAACATTGATTTTCAGTCAGAATATATTTTTATTGTTTTTTGTAGTAAAGCACATCAAGTTTTTTGCAGTTATCTGGCGGCAGCTGTAGTCAATGCTTTAAATATTAATTTAAAAACTTATTCAAACGCTATCAGTATATACCTAGTGTGTAAAGTCCTGCAATACTTGTTAATTATTCATTTATTCAGTAATTTTTTACAACAAAGAGATACCAATGTTAATTTGGAATACACTTATGTAATTATAAAATTATAATTTAATCATACAGATTTAATAATCTCAACCTGACGTCTCAAGTTTAGGAAAAAAGATATTGACTGGTCGATCATAAAATAAATCATTGGATAAATACATTTTCGGATAATATAATTTAATTTGAATATATTGAAAAATTTAGAACCTGAGAATTTCGATATTTTATTTCGTGGCTCTATTAAATTCTTTATCGATAATTTTCCGAATCTTAATAGCTTAAAAATACTCGAATTTTACAATAATTTCAATACTAATAGGTTATTTAAATAAGAAATTTTCCATATTTCTCAATCTTCCAGTTCTCAATAGGAAGATAGGAGAACATATTATTTGGATAGATTAGAGGATTTAAACAGTCAAGATATATGGTATTACGTAGCATCAATATGTCTCACATTGCATAACTAACATTTATTACTAGTTTTTATGACACAAGAAACAGACATTTTAATATTTCTACTACCAGAAGGTTTAACAATAATTACAATCTTAACTTAAGTAATGCACCGTTACTATACAAGGTTTCAGAACATGGAAAGTTTTTAAATTCAAACAAATTTATACCTTTATAGGAATGACGACGGTGTACGTAAATGCAGGGAAATTGATTTAAGCACCACAGGAAATTAACCCAAACATTTGACACGGTCATTTAAGCAAATCTTAATTTCCCAGTTTTATTTCTGGGAATGAGGTTCATTCTTTGCATGTTTCATCAGCTACTAATTATTTATTTACCTCCATGTTAATTAAAAACTATATGAGCTGATAAATGAGTGGATTCTGCTCGTTTTGGAACTGGCGGAGGAGGCCGCTTCTGCCTCAATTCTACTCCTGGATATTGATGCTGGTTTATTCCTGACTTCCGTCCTTCAAAATTTTCATAAATGACTACTCCATTAGAATTGGAATTATTGTGAGTCAAAATAGTATTTGGCTGTTGATAAATAGCAGTAGGAGGAGTAAATGATGGAGTTGTGTACGAGACAGCTCGCTGAGGAGGTATTGGTTTCTGGCCAACTGGAGGAGGATTTGGCCTATTAATTGTATTTGGCGAGGGTGGTGGTGGCATTTTACTACTATTGTTTCCCATTATTGTCCCGTAGTGCTGACTCACCCATTGTTCTACATTATTAAAATTTGTATTTATGGCAGGACTAGGAACTGCTGTTGATTGACAAATTGGAGGTGGAAAGTTTGCACTTGGGGGGCATGCTGGCGGGAGTTGTTTAATGTTTAATTCTTCCATTACTGGCATTGGTGGAGGAAGATCAGTTTCTGGGGTGATGACTGGTTCTGTTCTAAACCCGAGAATTTCATGCGGTGTCGTATTTCTATCAGCATGGCATTTTTGAGCTACTTGCCATTTTTTCTGCATTACTCTTTGTAGGTCCTGTAGAAAATGCTCTGGTGGCTCTTCCAGTTTTTTTGGACTAGACGGGGAAGAATGGTCAGAATTTCCTAAATTGAAACCGACTCTTTTTTGGCTATTGACTCTAACTCCGGTTGTACCATATAAATCTTGTCCATCGTTCGCCATTTTTACGGGAACAGGAGTATTGTTTGTACCACTGCTATTATTATCTGTTCTGGTTTTCAGTCTTTCGGACAACTCAGTTGCAAAAGAAACGCCTCGTTTTGCTGTATTTTGGTTAGCATTCGTAGTTTGCTTTAGACAGCTATTTACACAATGTACTGTTTCATTGCTGACTGGTGGAGGAGGAGGAAGTGGAAATGATGATACTGGAACCGGACTTGGTGAATGTGATTGTTCAAATTCTGAATTCAATAATTCAGGTGGGGGTGGAGGCAAATTTGCCATGTCCAAAGAATCCATTGTTTCTTCAACGAGTGGCTCTGGTGGATTTGATTGAGATCTTGCCGTCCCATTAATTGGCTTAGATTGGTTAATTATTGAATTTTGATTTCTTTGAAATGTTGCTGGCTCTTTCAACGGAACGTGTATCTGAGATATTAGTGATGAGCTAGATGAACCAGAACTGGTTCCACTTAAACTGCGCTTTCGCTGTAATGTAACTGTATTTCCATCGGCGTTAGTGCCCATATTAATAAACTCTCCTACTATAGATCTTGTGTTAACAGTAAGTGGAATTTTTGGTGTTAACCCAGTAGAAGGCTTCCTTTTTATGGTTCCTCCCATCGGACTGTCACTTTCAAATCCTTCTTCCTTTGGAAGTGGTGGAGGAGCAGGCATCTGATTGTAAAAAAGAAACTTTTTAAGTACTAAAGCTCAAATCATGTATGTTTCATATGCTCGTACTCTTTATGCTTACGTTAGAATTAGTGGTATTTGGCAACGCATATTGAACAATGGAGGATTGATAACTTTCTTGAGAGTAACGACGTGCAGGTGATTTATTGATAGTACTATTTCTATCTGATGTAGATATTACAATAGGGTTCTGAATTTGATGCGGCATGGACGCTAAAGACACGCTTCTTCCGAATCTATCAAGATCTTCATGCGCCAAGTCTTCCATCAAACTTCTGTAGTTATCCCAAAGTTGTTTACCGTACTAAAACAAAAACATGAATAGTAAAACTTTTTAGTAAAAAAGTATGTATAATAAATCCCTTATACTGTAAGTATAAATACTAATCATTAAAGTTCTTACTTTAGCTATTCTGATACCAGCCATCCATAAGCGGAGTGTGTCCGCGTCTTCAGCGCAAAGATACTTCATATGACGATGAGATTTCACTTGTAGCCTGGCAGGCTTTAGGGCGAATCCATAGTCGTATGGGGATTTAAACTTTTTCCTCCATCCGACGCCTTGATAAGCCTATAAAATTTACGCAACAAGTTTGAAAACTACATGAAAAATTCTACGCACATATGTATAAAAAGTAATCTGTTCTCTGACAAAAAAAACTTTTTTTGGTAGAGCATCTTAAGAAATGAGTCGGTTTCATTACCAACCTGGATATTATGATCGATCGTAACCAAACATACAAGATCCTTTGATGCATTGGCATGGGTTCTTCCCTTGGGACAATAATAAATTCCCGACGCTCGTAATACAAAGGGAAACTTCTTCCAGGCTTTCTTCCCTTCCGCTTTCAGATATAAGAAGGTTTCAACTTCCGGAACTCCTACCCCATGTGTAAAAAATTCTTCTATAATTCCGTGCTTGGTATGTTCATCCATACCCCCGGAATGTGAGACTCTTGTTTCTAAAAAGTATTTTTGAGGGTTTACAAACATATCGTATTTCTCATCCTTCTCGACAAAGAAAATCTTGTTTTTGGAATCTCTCGTCCACATCAGCAAGTTTTCTACCATATTTTCATGGTCTTCATATATCCTTTCTGAAAATGTATTAAAACACAAAAGGATATTTATGGGATGAATGTTACATGTACCGATCTGATCTGCAACATGTCAAGCTTTCTTCTCACCAAAACGTAAAACTATATTTTGGAAATTAGTTGTGCAAGAAACTTACCCATATGTAAATGAGGAAGATGTTCTACCAATGTCCATTTTTGGGTCAACTGAACATGGTTCTTGTCTGCCAGAAGCGCAAGTACACGACCGCATGTCATTGATTCTTCCACCATCAAAGCTTTACTACTTCCATCCTGAGTGAACGCCTTCACATAAAGCCTTGTCACACTCGCTGCTCGCATTTTCTCTAAAGCAACTCGAATCTTCTCCGCCTTTTCATCCTGTTATTAATTAGGTAAAAGATAATTAGAGATTTATTATCTATTCTCTCTCACTTGGGGTACATTGCAAACGAATTTGACAAAGCAACAAAAATTCAAAGACACTACAATGTTTGAAAGTTTTAATGAGCCAAACCCGACTTAAACATTTTTCACTCACTCCCAAATTAAAAATTCAATTAACAAATTTCCACACAATGAGCAGTTTTGACAAGTAACAAACAGGGTTTGGAAATAAGATACATTCATCGACGGAAGAAGCGAAGCATTAAATATTATACTGCAGTACTGTTACGATTAACAATTAACAACCATTTTTTCAGAATGAATTGCAGTTTCGCATAAAAGGTTTGCCCATACACAAACAATTTGGCACTTTTCAAGCAATAATATTTCAGCCATGATCCACAAATCTATAAATTTCGTACTTACAGGTACAGTGCTTTCGAGTGTTTGAAGCTTTGCAGTGACAAAATCCGCCAGCTGCAATAGGTTAATAATCCATTATAATAAGATGAATGCTTAAATCATTGTTCGGTCGTGATAAATTGAAGGACAAAATAAGATATTGAACCATGAATAGAAAAAATAAAATTGTCCTCTTTAGCTTTTCATTCCAAAGCCTTTTCATTCAGTTTTATGCATGCATTAAACATACAAGCACAATACAATTCATGTGGTACCCACCCAGCCCCATACAATAAATATCTAATTTTTCTGCTATTGTACAAAAATGTAATCTTAAAATGGCAATAATAAGAAAAGTTAAGCGATTAAACTTCTATTTACTGAGACTAAACCTACTATATTAATTGCAGCTAGATATTCAAGTAATCACAAATGCATTGAACAAACCTCAGTTGCATGAAGAACATTGGAATGGGAAATAACTCCGGAATTTTTAATTCCGCAGCTAGCAGTACTGCTCCCGCTACTGGATCCACTTGCAGATAAAGAGCTGCCACTGGATAACATGGACGCATTGTCTGAAAATCCAGAATCATTGTCTGGACTTTCTGTTCGAACACCTAAAAACAATGAATATATATATTAGTATGATCCCGGAAAAAGTTTCATCACCCCTTCAATCAATTTCTTTAATAAATTCGTAGACAAAAAGAAGGAGTAACACTCACAGAAACAGAAATCGTGAGTAAAACAAACAATGCACTTACCACTATCATTTTGTGATTGTGGGGAGGATGAAGTGTTGGATGAAGGTTTATTGTTTTCAACCCCAGGCACTTGTAAAAGGCCTGGCTGATGACTGATCTCTCTGTCAAGACTCATTTGAAGGGCAGACAGTTCCCCGAGGATAGCATTGAGCTCATCTTCCTGAGTGTCTTCCAGCGTAGCCTGCGAGAAACGAAATGGATCCACGGGCTTCATGGTTCCCATATCCTGTAATCAAACAACAAAATATAGTTTTTTCATTAGTCATAGTGCAAGAAATATAGGCATCAGTAATTCTCTGGAAAAGTATCCAGACGTAATGTAAATATTATCCTTTTATTCGTTTCAGTTCTTACAGAGCTCTAGTTAAGATAATATGGTAAAACTACGGAAGCGCTTTGGCTTTCAGGCCAAGTTATTGATCGATTAAAATGATTCATGGGATATTCTCAGTTGGATGTAAAGATAGTTTCCGAAATATGTATTTACATACACATAGCTAATTTTTTGGAAGACCAAGATGTCTTCATTTGGTTGTTTATGTTGATGTTCAATAAATAAATGATCAAATCCTTATAATGTTGATTTTAGGCGGGATGAATGCATAGCTAATGGTTTTATGTAATGTATTTAGAACCCTTGTCATTATACTATTCGATTCACTCTCCAAAATTATTCAATCTGATATCTAATGTATTAAACTACCAACCAACAAAATAAACTCCGAATTAAGCTTATATATTTTCCCCCATTGCTATTTATTACGTCAAACCTCATTAAAATGTCATAAGGAAAAATACATCCTCTTTTTTATTGACTTAATTGAGCATTCATGAAAAATCCGCAGTT
>JAANSO010003342.1:0-11621 GCA_036507315.1 Lepidocyrtus fimetarius | reverse complement strand
GAGTGTACAAAAGACGTCAAGGTTCGGAATGTCTAACAAACTGACATTAGTTTAGTCTGATAATTCCCATTACTTAGTGCATTCATTTTTGTAAAAATCAATCAACCTTGACTGTCAAACATATTAGCTTCTTGATTTTGAAATGAGGTGGAATGGAAAATGTTAAATTGAAGAGCAAGAGAGCGTGTAGACCTGGCTGATATGATAGATTCCTCTTGAATCTTGACCTTGAAGAGTTACTTAAACTTCATATTTATCGACAGATGGGATGAAATCGTCAGTTAATAAAATAAAAATACTTCTTGATTTTATACTCATTAAATGCTTCGTGAAGTTAAAATGAGTCCACCAAATGCTTATCATATGCTCTTAAGTAAATGTGCACATTTTCCCGCCATGATAATATGATAAATAATTCTTAAAATTTCATCCAAAGAAACTAGACAAAGTTTGCTGCTATAAATACCTACTAATAGTAATATATGGAAATTAACATTTCAATTTCATTACCAAAATTTTTTTCAGTTTAAAACAATTTTAATTTGCAATTTTCTATACCTTTTAAAACTCGCGATTTATGCAATCAATCACGGTTTAAGGTAAACATCACAAGTATTTACTACTTTGTGTGTATGTATTTATTGTTTACAATGTTGGAAGTTGTCCTCCTTTTTGTACTCAATATTATCATAATTTTTGAAACGGACAGCATTATCTTATTATTTTTGCTTGACAGTTGGATTTCTTTACAACGTGGTTGATAAAGTGTCCACGAAAGATAGCCCACAAAAAACGTGAAAGTATGATATTATCCATCTCTGTTGTTACGATCATACTAATGACAACAAATATTTGCTAAATACCTTCGTATATTCGAACCTGCTGTATTACAATTTATATAGATTACAACTGCGTTTAATTCATATAAATTAATCCTCCAAATTAAACAAGAACATGGAGAATTTATCAATATTAGCATTAGCATAACCGTTTATATATGAATCGACCGGTTAAAAAACAGGACGTACGAAGAACAAAATTAGTATGAAAACAATACACCTAATTATTATAACACATGCCAATTTATTTCTGGTTTTATTCCAAATGACTGAAGCATTGATCTGCCAGACAAGTCTACTTTTGGCTAATAATGCCTATTAATAATGCTTAAGTCATATAATTCAATGTAATAGATAGTAACGTAGTAAGTTAGTAACGATGGTTTGTGGATAGGAATAGTTAGTCAGAACTCGTAGGGATTTGACAAATATACCGAGAAAATTTGAAAATGTGGAGCTGTCTTCAGTAAAAAAAAAGGTCAAAAAATTGATTGATTGTCCTATACCAAGTCTTAGATAATTTGATTAAAAACATTAATTGCAATCATTTTATAAAATCATATTTTGTTTGCGATAGCTTCATCTATTCGTTTACTAAGGTGTTTTAGAACGTTTCAAAAACTACAATGTTGTTGAATTGCATATATTGGTTTTGGAATAATCCTTTGAATATTTTTTTTATTTTAAAGCGATATTTAGCTTAGCTCAACAATATTCAACTCGTTATCTAAAAATATATTGCTTTAAACGTACTCAAAATAAATCGGTGCGCATATATCATTATTTTCATTCAATTGTAATTCTACATTCCGGCAGTATACCAGTTGCGTCCTTGCTGTCAGTTGTCAGTTCATTTACTAGTCAAAATGCACTTGAGCCGAAATATCTGTTTTAAACTTTGCAAAAGCTTTATTAAAATTCATATCATTATGAAAGCTCAATACAAAATGATAAAAATAAATTGCTACTGTAGTGTCAAGTCGGCCGTACACATTCATGTGAATTGAAATGCATTTGTGCTTGCTTAATACGGCTCTTTTCATGTTCAGCAGTTATTCTTTTGTCAAAGGAATTTGCAGTGCTTACATAAAATAATGATGGACAAAAGCATCACTATACTTTGAAACAAATTAGCTGTTCAAGCTGTTACGTTACTTGGTACGCACGTACGCATTATGCACGTACGCATTAATTTCCAGTGAAATGGATAAGACTTCAAGTTTCCATCTTAAACGAAATGCATATATGAATACTTTTTCCATTTCAGTAGAAATCGATTTAGAAAGCTTTAGCTTCACAAGCATTTAACAAAGGAAACAACGAGTGAGGCATTGCTCAATATGCCACGTAAAAAACGAAACATGCAATTTTTTGTTGCTTTCCCAGTCTCCGTTCCCTTTCCTTCCGCAAGCTATAAGCTACCCTAGGAGACTGTACTTTCCTACTTCCTATTTCTCTCTATAAAATGTCTATAGTAGGGACGTAGATAGATGAAAAGCACAATGGAAACAGGAAAGGATCGCGTGATCTTTTGGACCAATCATGTAACAGAGTTTTGGAGGTGTGTTTTTATAATGTAGGTATCACCTTTCAAGTCAATTTCAATGATAAAAAACAGTTATTTCTGTTAATACATTCGTTGTAATTCATTTTTACTATTGTATTACGCTAGGACCCACAAGGTGAATGAAAATATCATCAATATTTTCCTTTTTATTTTTAACCCATATTTCGTCATAGATTTTTACACCCACTTACAAGACGACAAGGCATATATGACATCGTATGAGACATTTTTCTCGATATTTCCTATCATATGACATACTCTTCCACAAACTAAATTTTCACTTTATTACTACCGCGTAAAGATTCCAGTAATCATCAAGAATGATTCAGGGAACTACGCAAGTAACAATTTTAATCAAGAAAGCTAAATGATACAATGAGTAAGAAAGTCAGCAAGACTTTGCTTAATGGTAGTTAGTGAAACGTCAAAAGAATACAAAGAAAACAAACCGAAATAATATTTAATGGACTGACAAATATGTTTGTGGGAGTCAATTATAATTATGAATTTTTATGTATGATTTCTTCATCACCTCTGAAGAATTATGATGATGAATCGCATTCATAAAAAGATTAGGTAACTATTTTAATGAGTTGCATCTGGAATAATGGTGATTGCAATCTGAATTTTTATTTTTTGTAAATGCAGCAGCTAATGGCAAGTTACTTGTAACTAGCGTCTTTAAATAGAACCTGTCGTGTCATCGTTAGTTACATAACTGTTTCTTTAAAATAACAACTTTATGTTGTTTTACTATATAATCACAGTTGGTTGGTTGGTTGTTTTACTAGTTTTTGCTTTGTTCAATAAAATATGACGCAAATTCATCAACTGGAAGAAAACGTTTTATTTTTGCTGAAAGACAAAATTGTGAAATTTATAATAAAAATCACACATTTCGAGCTGACTCAACAATCCTTCTGTACATAACGTGTAAGATTTTTTTAGTTATTATGACAAAACGTTTTATCTTAAAATATTCCTTCATTTCGTGTCCCTTTCTTTGATTTGGCCAATTATGATTTATGGATCCGTGGAGTAAGTTCTGATTTTATTTAATAAATGCTCGCACGATTTGCATTTTTGAAAATAGCAAGGTCAGCTATCAGTTATAAGGACATTATATGAATAATTATGAACTGATGTGTTGGAATTTATGTAAAAATCCTTATCTAACTTATAAATTAACGATAAGCTAAAGAAATAGTAAACGTTGTCTTTGTTTTAAATGACGAAAATTGGCTTAAACTGAAAGATTACTAATTTGAACCTTGTCTTTTGTGGATAAATCAATCACTGCGTAGTTGTAAGGCCCTTATTACATGGACATATAATCAGAATAACATCATTTACATATGAATCACAGTAAGAGATGTGTGTTTGCTTGCAGTTTGGTATGAAAGTGAAAGTCCACTTCTCTTTTGGCAATGAAAAGTTCCAATGGCTGCTTGTTCCTATATCAAAGTGACGTTTCGTTTAAACTTCAAGTGGAAGATCTTTGCACTTTGTTCAGCAAAAACTAGATGAATGATGATATAATACTGCTTTTGTATCCGAAAAACTAGGTAACATTCATCAAATGTAATAGAGCTAGACATATTATGCATGCACTCCTCAAAACGATAACGTTTGGTGTCCCATTTTGAGTGCACTATTTCTACCTTTACAAACTGAAAGAGCTAAAAGTGACAAAAATTGTCAATCACTTGTATATCAATATAAATTATGTATTTCATGCAATGAAGCAATCAATCACATAACGAACCCACGAGTAAAATAGTGGAAGAAATGCTTACAAACCAAAAAAAACTACACAAAATGCAAATTCTGAATGGAACGAAGCCGGCTTACAGCGATAGGGATGCCAAATTTCGTTGCATGTAATGCCAATCCCGAACCCCACAAATACAAGAAATGAGGTTAGAATATTTTTGAAAAACGCGTGTGTATATGTATATAGTAAAATGATGCAATCTGCTTCACATGTCACAAAAATTATCAAAAATTATGAATCCACGAAGAAACAAATTTTCAGTTCCATTTCCATGAAAAAACCTAACCTCTTAATGTAGCTAAAACAATGTGATTATAAAAATTTAATTGCTCACCTGTGAAATTTTACTCTTTATTATCGAAGGAAAAGCAAACCATCCAAAGATTAACGCTCCCGCCGCTAGCAACAGTCCCACTCCCAACAATGCTATTGAAACTTTGGACATTGTTTTCAGGAATTCGCCGGTACCCTTCCCGGAAGCAATTAAATTTTAAAAAAGCTAATAATTTCACTTTTCACTAGGAAGCTCTCAGTTTATTTTTAAATGTTTCGTTGTTTATGCGTAGTAAACTCAAATATAAAAATAAAATGTTACACAGGTTAGAATATTTATAAAAACAATTTTTGTGTAACAGTTTGAGCTGCTCTTACTATTCCACCACTACTTCTCTACTACTACTGTGTGCGTGAGGAGATATCTGGTCGAGTAGAAAAGCTGTCTGGTTGAGAAGAGGAGGAAGGGGAAAACGGGGAAGTGAGTGAGATGAAAAGAAGAGAAGAGAGAGAACACATGGAATACAAGACCAAGTGCACGAGCCGACTGATTCTCAATGAAATGAAGTCCTTTCCTTTGAAACTGAAATTTAAGTAAGCTAGAAATACTGTTTTATTTGTAAAGTGGGAAAATAATGCTCTAACATAGTGCAATAATGCTTGGCAAACTTGTAAAACTCCAAGTTCACTGTACCATATTATAGAAAAAGAAAGTGGAAGCCGACGTGGTCCGATCTCTTATTCACGTTGATGCTGAACTTACTAAAACTAAAAATAATATGCGGTGTGGTATATACAGTAATAATATTCCTATGTGTGTAAAAATACAGTAATGACATGTTCAACAAATAAAATCTGCTTGGGTAGATCATGGGAATTAGATCTAATCTAGGGTGACAATACTGATTGAGATTTTTACTACAACGGGACACTCATATCAGTGAGGAGAGGTGTATGGAAACATTTTAAAAGGGAAGCATGCAGCATGATAATGAGCATTCTACGAAAAAATGAGTTGCTTCAATGCGTTCACTTTTCCGTACATTATGCAAAGATTAACATCATAAGCGTGGTAATAACAAGCTTAACAGAAAGCTCAATGCAAAATGAAAAGTCTTTAGGGTAAAACTTGTGCAGTAGCGTTTTCATAGACAAAATTGACATTTCAAAAGGAAAGATTTTTAAAGCTTGTTCCATCAAACAAATTGAAATAAGTGCGTGCTTGCCAGCAAAGGAATATTTTAGGATTTTAAAAAGTTTTCCTACCCTCTAAACCTGAATAGAATGGTGAATAGTAATGATATTATGCTTGTATCTCTGGGCCACTCTGGTTAAACTTAATGATGGATAACGGTTTTTGGCTTCTGTTTATTTCTACATTTTTTCAGATTGTTTACTATATGCTTATTATATTTCATTTATCAATGAGTATAATCGTAGCGTAGTGGAGCATGGCGTAAACGTTGAAACCAGAATTTTGGAATGCTTCTTGATAAGATACCTTTATATACCATTTGTTTGTTACCACTTGGAAATTGTCAGCTTATTCGAGTTTAGTATACGCAAGCAGTATCACTTTATCCAGTCTCCTTCAAAGGGGTGAGTAAATAATAGGGCTCTTGCGCTTAATTATGAATGTAAAGTCTGCGGTATGTATTTCCAAATTTACTTCCTAAAATCCTAATGTTAAATATTATATCGCTTTCAAGCTTGCGTGTTAGGGTGCGTATGGAATATGCGTGAACAGAGTAGTGAGTTGGTAAACAAACCATTACTCGTTGCATTAGTTGCATATTGCATTTCCTATTACGAAATTAATGTGTTGTTTACCCTTTCTTGAACCACATAAATGTGTCAGTAATCGTCTGCCGTTGCAGTTCTTCACCGATTTCAGTTTGTTTGTTCGATAAAATATTTGGACTTTGGAACCATATACGGATGGAAAGCTTGACTCAAGCTCATGCTAACATCATCTAATGATAAGAAACTTTAAGAAAGCTCACAAGTAAGAATGTTTAAAACTCTTTGAAGAACACAGAAAACTGCGTGACATGATCATGGCAAAGAGAATTACCGCAGTTTGCTTTGTATGCTTCTATATTTTGCTGTAATCCTCAGTTTTTGTATGCTATTTACACTTAAGACGATTCAAACCAAAACCTCATAAAAATTTACGACATAGAATTTTATAATATTTGACTTTAATGAGTAATATACACAGGTAACAATTTCTAACCAAATGGAGGTATTTGTGACTAATTTACTTACTACAAACAGTAAAAAACATATTTATAAATGACTATAATATACACAAATTAAACTTTGGCAAAATTAAAAATCTAAGATAGGTACATACCACAATATTTAAAAAAAGTCTCACAGATTCTCATATGAAGACGTTGCATCAACAAGGTCTTTTACCGTACTATTTACATTTTTATTCGAAATTGATTTTGACCTTGAATAATCTGTCACAACCGGGAAAGGATTTAACAGAAAGTCTGGTCTGTTGTCATCACTAGGAAATTGTTGTGCGCTAATAGCCTGAGAATCTTTAGAATGCAAATGAGAATTTTTTACTTTGCTTTTATTTATCACGTAACCATCGTCGTCGGTACAACAATCTAAACACTTTTCGCGTTGTCTTTCTCCTTCTCCGTCAGTATGATCTGCAAGGTTAAGTAGTTTTTCGGAAGGACCTTTTAAATCTATTCCATTTATCTGAAGAAAAGGTACGGCTTCCTCTCCATCATCACCTGTTTGGATAGTATCTTTGGAATTATTTGGTACACGATTGGAATTTGTAAAACCGTTATGAACTTTGCCGTTGCATTGGCTAGTCTTTACATTTCCGTTGGGCACTTTGTGTAAAATTTCTTTGGGGTGATATGAGACTGAGACACACTCTAAATATTGCAAAAATAGATTTGTACTTTAGCCACATTACAATTTTAAACATAATAATAGCATGCAACAAATATTACCCACCAACTGCCTCGGCATCTTCTTTTTTAGGGGGTTTCAAAGTGCACATGAAAAATGTTACTAGCGAAAGTACAATTAATGCTACTCCAACCACAATTCCAACGTGGGTTAGTATATTAGCAATATGAAGTGTTCCATACAATTTATTCCGCAATGTCAATGCAGAGTCATCGGGAAGTTCAACTTTCTGTTTCAAAACATAACACAATAATTTTTCCATCAATCTACTCATCATCCACTCTAAGCGTACTACCATATCTTAAATTATTTGAAAACCATACTTGGTCAATCCAAAACAACGGATGAATCATTTTTTTAATCTTTTTTAGGGGCTTAAGTCGTTTGGTTGGCTCCAAATTCACGTTCATTTGAAATCGCATTTTAACTCTGGCCGGGGCTGAAGTATACTGTTGAAAGTTAAATATTTCATCAATTTAATCTTATTAAATGTTCCAACAATTAATATTTATTCATGCAATTTGACATTTTCTCACAGTTTCTATATACAAAGCCATCTCATGTTTCTCTTTGTCAGGACGAAGGCCAACTGATTGGTTTAAATAGAGATCAGAACCCTGATAAAAATGGGGCTGTGATAATACCATTGCACCTGAGCAAACAAAAATACAAACAAATAAAACTCTGAAATACATAAAATTATTATTTTTTTAATCTTTCAAAATAGTTTCCCGAACCTTTTCCACAATTTTCAAGTGGTAATACTCCGTCTTCATGACATAAATTAGAATTTTCTGGAGATTCATTACAATAGCATGCGTTATCAGGATTGGTTTTTGCACTTGCAAAAAACCTTGGAGTAACTGCGTATTTGGAGACAGGAACTCCTTTTACTTCAAGTCCGTCCATTTCATAATCAAACCGGAAGGATCTACAAAATCCTGGAATGAACATGTATGAATATTCTTTCCTTATCTGTATATGGAGTAAAAACTCCTCCGTCACTGCCATTAATCCTATTGCAATATTCATTTCCCCACCAGTCCAAAGATGTTTTATCATTCCATGACGCTACCTCCCCAAATTTTTCAGGATGTTTAACCCCAGAATACACTTCAAAACGGCCTTGATTTGTACCATTTCTCTATTTCAAGGAATATAAAAAGCATAAATTAATAAAATATTGCATTTCAGTTTAGTTTACAATCGTTACTACATCATAAGTGCTATTTATGCATGAATCTTTTGTTCACCTTATAATACAAGCCAAATTTATTATTTGGTAATATTTCTTTCCCGTTTAGGTCTGAAAGTTCCTTCAAAAATGGGAGGTAGTACCCTCCAAACATCAACTCTTTTATCGTAAGATGAAGATATAGCTGCGCTGTAGGAAATTTTCGCAAAACTTCCTCAATAACATAGCGGGTCACAAAATCTGCCTTTACTGCGGTTTGAACTGCACTCTGCGGTTTGCAAATATTGAAACTATATTATCTTTAAGTTTTCAATATTTGCTGTTTTGTATTTATCTTATTGCCGCGCCTTACCACATAAGGAATATTAACGAAAGTTATCAAATCGGATTCTGAACCGTTGGAAAGTTCAGGACGGAAGAAGTAGTCTGTTTTCTCTCGATAAAATATTGTACCATTATCTTTGTTAAACACAACATCAAATTTTTCCCGTTTTAACCTGTAAACAAAAGCATAAAAATATAAATTGCGTATTAAACAGGTAAACGCCTGCAACAAAACTAGGCTACACAAAGGTTTGTAAAAATACATTTTACAACGCTGCTCCAACAAAAGAAGTGGATAAACATGCTGGAAATTGACATATATAAACCTAACTTCAGTTGAAACAAACAAAGGCTTGCACGTTTGTTCATAAAGACTAACATTTTTCGTTCAGCTACTATAGATGTCAATACTGTGTGTGCGGCGGTGTGTCATTCTTTTCTGTACCTATTACAAGTTTTTTATACTCATCCTACTCATTTCTTTGTTTTCATTATTTTACCAAAGTGTAAATTATGCTGTCAGGTACAAATGCACTAAACTTTGTTAAATTCAAATCAAGTCCAGCAACAATAAAGGAAAAAGATGTGGTCTAAAAGGGCATCGAGGACAAACGCACTCATACAAAAAAATGTACTAAACCACTCCAAAGTTCAATTTCATTTCACTTCCTTTCCCTAACATCAAATACTCAAGTTGTTACTCATTTTGTTATTTTCTGTCTTCTTTGCATTCATCTATTCAGATAAAGATCATTTAAATAAATGTACTTAAAAAGTATGGGTGCAATGAGATCCTTTTTGTTGGTCTAGGTTATTTGTTGAACTTTGATCGGTGCTTTACAACTCTCTACAAGTTTAGAAGCTTGTAAGATGTCCTAAAATATGTGATGAATGAATAAAGTTTGACTGTTTCCTGTTACCCACCTTTTACCTAACTCTTCAAAACTGTTTTAATTTGATATCAATATGATTAGTATGACCAAAAGATATTATTTACCACCTGTACAAACACCTGTCCCTTCCTCTTCATCATCTCATGCGTTAAAAATGTGACATGCAAGTGAGATTAAATCTCAAAAATCGATTTTGATAAAAAGTTCCTACTTTCCACATTCAACATTGGTCAAATAAATGCAGTCATTCATGTCTAAAATGTGTGAACAAGTAGATTGGAAAAACTTACTGGTAAATGTATGGCCCAATTTCTTGTAGAATCGGTTTTGCACCATCAATGACCCCATCCGGATTTGTAACGTTGAAAAAGTAAATGTGTTGAAGTATGGGGACTGGAGCTCGTTCCCATGTTTTAAATCGTGTATTTCCTTGATTCAAAACTGTTTTAATTTGATATCAATATGATTAGTATGACCAAAAGATATTATTTACCACCTGTACAAACACCTGTCCCTTCCTCTTCATCATCTCATGCGTTAAAAATGTGACATGTAAATGAGATTAAATCTCAAAAATCGATTTTGATAAAAAGTTCCTACTTTCCACATTAAACATTGGTAAAATAAATGCAGTCATTCATGTCTAAAATGTGTGAACAAGTAGATTGGAAAAACTTACTGGTAAATGTATGGCCCAATTTCTTGTAGAATTGGCTTTGCACCATCAATGACCCCATCCGGATTTGTAACGTTGAAAAAGTAAATGTGTTGAAGTATGGGGACTGGAGCTCGTTCCCATGTTTTAAATCGTGTATTTCCTTGAATGATTTTAGATTGCTGAAAATAAAATATTTTCAGAATGAAGATATGCTAGACTTATCACATTTTTATTTAGGTAAGTCAAAGTTTTTTGCATACCTGTATAATATTTTCCCAGACTTTATATGGAACTACGTAATATCCTAACAAAGACTGACGCTCCAAATGTTAATGCACCAAAAAAGAGCAAGCATGGTGAAAAATACTTTCCTCCAGCCATTTTTCACCATTGGATATTACGAAAACGAATTCCAGAGATCACTTTTTACTTTAGTGTAGCTCTTAACCCTTAGCGTGCTCCATTTGAAATATTTTGTTAGGTTAGAAAACTCAAAGACTTAACTGAAGAATTAACAGAGATGTTCCAGCAATTCTTTTAAAAATT
The DNA here is from genome assembly GCA_036507315.1 of Lepidocyrtus fimetarius. Taxonomy (NCBI): domain Eukaryota; kingdom Metazoa; phylum Arthropoda; class Collembola; order Entomobryomorpha; family Entomobryidae; genus Lepidocyrtus; species Lepidocyrtus fimetarius. The sequence goes on along the minus strand of JAANSO010003342.1, from coordinate 609 downwards.
TAAATGCCTATTTTCAACAAAATGTATAGAAAATCACATTTGATTAGATATCTAGCACAAAGCAAAGTGTGCAGCACAAAGAGCAACAACTCTCCATTTCAAATGAGTTCTTAATTAAATGTAGTTAATTGAACTTGTTACGAGTGAAATACAAGATTACCATTTCACATGAGGATTATTAAAACTAAATCAGCAATTTCAATGAAGAATCAACTGTATCAATCAAGAAGAACACATGCGGAGGGTATGAATGGTGACAACTTATTAAATAGAGTGGTAATGATAATATGAGGATGATTATTATTATTAGTATCCAGTTTAAATAAAACGTCGTGGCGCACAAACTGCAAGGCTATATATTCAACATATCATCTCTCAAACTGTTTTTTATTAAAAAATCTACTCTTGCTACGCACATGTAATGAACGGAGATTAAAACAAACTTGGGAGCAATGTTATTATGCTTAATATTTAACATGTGTACCTACTCATTTAATCAGCAACAACTCGTTACAAGAGGACCCTGTTTGCGTTCATTCTTGTAAAAACAAGGAACTCGTTTCTATACAAATGTTCGTTCTTTCTCAGCAGCTCCAGCATTCCAGCTTT
>JAANSO010003341.1:0-11622 GCA_036507315.1 Lepidocyrtus fimetarius | reverse complement strand
ACTATTTATAAACAAAATAACTCATTAAATTTGAAAATTTGAAAATATACATATAAAGATTCTGCTACATTATAAATGATTAATGATTATTGTCTGATTGAGATTGGATTGTGATTGATCGGATTAAGATGGGTAGACAACCAGTTAACTAGTCTAGTTGTCTAGCTATCTTTGATTAAACCTTAAACACTTTTACATAGTTTTTAACACTGGACAGTAATATTTAAGGTGTCGCCTAAGAGCATATATTGTGGTAAAAGATTTGTTGCAATTTTTGCACACGTTCTTTCCAACGCACTTAACTAAATGCCTTTTTAACTTTCCTTTAAATTGATACCTATTTCCACAATTTTTTGGACATACAAACGGAAAAATATTTTTGTGAGCCTTGACTTTATGCCTGTACAAACAATCCTTGCTAGAAAATGTCAATTTGCACATGTTACAGGGAAACTTCTTAGGACGTGATATCTTTGGTCGTTTAATGAGCCTTTTTATCTTGGTTGGTTTTGAACTATCACTCCAGGTATATGAATACTCCGTTTCATCTTTAAACTTAGGTTTAAACCTAATTTGACCTGCATTTTCAATATCTTCAAATGTCGATCTACAGTGAAATATGGTCGTTCTGGCATGGTTGTTATCAATCATAAAAGCCTGGGCAGTTGGTTTTGAGTCATCTCGAAACAACAAGATTATGTTAAAAATCTTATCCGGTATTGAAACATTAATTCCGCCGGGTATTTTCTTGCTGTTGGTTTAAAAACAATAATTATTATTGTGCATGTAGTAATTAAACATAATTTAAAACCAATTCATAATAAATGCCAACTTAAATTAAGGTTTGTCAATAAAAATATATACTTCTTACTTTGTGTCTCCATAAATCAATCCAGTGAAAGAGATCAAATAGTCGCAGTAGTTTAATAGTCTTCTTTTATGATTATCCAACGAATTATAATAGCTATGGTTCAGATTTGGGCTCATGTATGCCATGTTGGACATTGCAAACGTCGAGTTATAAGCCTCTTTGCTAAATTGATATAAACCACTGGACTCAATGTGCCCCAGCTTGTATCCAGCAATTCTATAGGTTTCCTTTGTTGGTTGCGTTACTGGAAGAGCTTTGTCAAATTTAAATTGCTTATTTCGACGTGGAACTGAATTTTTCTGCGGATCCTTTTTCAATATTGAAATGCTGAAGGCGGTGCGGAGGTTTACTTTGTCAATATAAGTCGAAAAGAACTTTCCTCCTGCGTTGCTGTAGTTGGAAATGTCAATATCAAGGAAAAAATTCAGACTAATTTCACTTAGTGAAGGTGGATAACTTTGCAGTTTTGAATTATAAGCAATATATCCAATGCTATTGGCGTGTATAGTTTTACAATGCAAAATAATGTTTCCCCTTGGCCTACTACCACAAGACTTAGCAAAAGGACAATCATGTAAATTTTTTCCGTCAGAATGTCTGTTTGTGTAATGCGTAGGTTTGTTTGCAACTATTGGCGTCTTGCATATATCACAAGGAAACTTAATAATTCCATGAGAATGCTGCAAGTGGTAAATAAAATTTTTTCTGCTTTGATTAAAAGGATGCCCACATTTGGTTTTGGTTTTCGGTGATTCAATGACACAAGTTTTTGGTACTTCCTCTAACTTTCTGACATTATAAAAACACAACTTTTTTGTGTCATCGATATCACAGTCTACAAAAGGCAAATCGGTAAGCTCTGGCAAAATACACCCATTCATAGAACCCGCATTGTCATTATATTTGCGGAAGTTTGGCATTTTTTGAGAATAAGTCAATTCTACGTTAAAGTTTTCACGGATTTTTAGCCCAGTACATTTCTGAATTTCCTCCAGTGTGGTTATGCAATGAAATAGACACCGGGAATCGTTCTTTTCACTAAAGTTGTCAATAAGGAAGGCTTGAGACTTCATTGTGGTTCCAACAAAAATATATATTATTGAATAAAAGTGGCTGGGAACAGAGCAGGTCATACCGCCAATGAATTTCGTTTCAGCATTCCTGTGATGGAGAATCAAATAAATTAGCTTTAAATATTTAGCATTAATTGGTAATACTGAAATGTTTTATAATAATTTTGTACCTGCTGTGAATGACGCCGTTGATGGACACAACGTAGTCACTCTTTTTAATTAAATTGTTCTTGTGTTCTTCAAGTTGCCTCCACATCCCTTTATTTGTATATCCAAACATATAGACAAGGTTTGAATTTAAAAAAGTTTTTTCATAACTTTCTGGATCATTTAAATGATGTGATGCACATTCTAAATGCGAAGAGTGACAGCCAAGTTGTCTTGCTATATGTGCCGCAGGTTGGACAAAATGGAGGCGGTGATCGTATTTAAACTTGTTATCTCCACAGTTGAGTTTCCCTACTTTCTTGGTCAAGTTTTCCTTTGACAACACGGAAACACTCATTACATTTTCCCGCCTAGCTCTATCGTAAACCGTAAAAAACGATTTGTTTTGATTGGTTAAAAACTGCTCTGGAAACTTATGAAATATATTTTGCGGCTCAAAATTTTCAATAAGAGGAGGGATAACAGCTTTGCTGTTTGGTTTCCTTTTTTTCAAATAAATCTGATCAGCGTGCTCTTTGCGAATGTGTTCATTCATATACATGTACATGCAACTATATCCACAATTAAATGGACAATGACACGTTTCCAAATGCTTATCCTTGATGTGCTTTTTAATGTCCAGGAAAACAGGTTTACCCTCACATAAATTACAAGCAGAATATACTATCCGGTGAACGTGACATGAGTGATGCATGGCGTCTGCTTTGCTGTAGGATTCGTTACCGCATATCCGTTTTCCGCCGCTACCGTCTTTTCTTAATTGTGTACATATGTGCTTTCCCGGCTTGGCTCTCTCTTCTGCATATTTACTGCAAATTTTCAAATGGGCCCGAATGTTTTCGTAAACTTTATCGGTTTTGCAAAAAATGCATTTAGCAGCTTTGTTATGAGGTTTTTTTCCTTTACTTTTCTTCTTTTTTCCTCGACGCCGTGGTCTTTTCCACTTTTCGTTTTGTTGCTTTCGATTTTTATTGCCTGGATTCTCTTCATTTACAGAAGTTTCTTTGTTTTTGCCACGATTATTTCTAAGCTTGCTTGTCATAACATTCGCCTGTGAAGAACCAGGAAGGGGCTGCAGATGAGCAAGTCTGGAAGGTCCCGCAACGGCAACGTATTCGATACTTTGAACAACAGGAGGGATTATGTCGGTGCTCACCAACTCCACATTCGAAAGAGGTTGAAGCGACTGGATCATGTCAATGTCATTGTCATAGTCATCGGGAATTTCTAATATCATCGGGAAATCCACTTGCTCACTTGGAATGTCGTCTCGTTCTTCAGTTATTCTTTGTTGTTTTCTTTCAGGTCCACAAAATTCAGATCGGCTGCTGTCACTCTCGTTATCTTTTTTACTTTCACTTTTTGGAGGAAGTTTTCTCTTAAGTTTGGATACAGCAGAGTCACTTGGGGGAGCAACGGAATGCATTTTTATACTAGAGTCTGCATTAATGACGCTCTTGGAAGGTACACGTGAGCAAGGTTTAGGAGAGAGTACTTTGTTACTGGTAGGAGGGATGCAATCTTTAAGGCTTGAAGAAACCTCATCATCAATCTGAACTGAATCCTCCTTTTCAATTTCCATTGGAACATTCACCACCTGCTCAGAATCATCATAAAAATCATCCTCAATTTGCAAAATTGGAGGAAAGTATTCTGGTTCCACGTGAAGGACTTCCTGTTCTTCCAATGTTTCTTCTCTCCTTTGAAGACTTCTTTGTGCAGGGTCTGGTGGGCCGAAACTTTCACTGACACTGTCGTTCTGTTGGTTAGAACCGGACGCAGCCTTTACTTTGGAAGAGGAAAGGACCGGGAAGCGCTTTGGAGATCGGCGAGCTTTACTAGGAGCAGGATTGTTGGTGTGCTTTCCCTTTTGTGCTTTCCTTTTAATGTTCTTTGCACTTGCACTATTTTTTTCTTTCTGGACACTGGTACTGGGAGTCGGGTGAGATTCTGAAGTAGAATTAGACACTTTTCCTACAGAGCTGCTGTTACTGCTGCTATGACGCTTCAATGTCGTAGATTTCCCAGGGAGTGGCTGGTTTGTCGAAGGGTCCTTTGAATGAGCACTGCCTTCAAACGTTTTGTCTTTCAGTTGTTTATCCGGTTGTTCTGCTTTCATCTTGACTTTGGCACGTGACCTCGTTGCTGGTGCAACGGCACTTGAAGGCCCTGGCATGGGCTGGTCGGATGAAGTCGGAGCTGTAGTTTTAAAAACATGTCATTTAATTTAAGCTCGTTTCAGTATTCCACACTAATTTTATTAAAAAATATAATTTTACCTGGACTAATCATTCTATGAACGTCTTTTAAATGACCTTTAAGGTTCAAGAACATGTGATTAGGATCACAAAAATCGCATTGTTTAAATCTGACTTTATGACGGGAGTCGATGTGAACAAGATAATCTTCAACACTGGAAAATATTTCACCACATGGGTTTCCTCCTCCACTTTTAAAATCACAGGGTTCGTTACGGTTAAACACGTAAAAATCCATTTTTAAATTTAAATTTATCGCAGTTTTAAAAATAAAACCATAATTCGCATTAGCAATAGAGAATTCACTCGTTCGCTGAATTGAATGGGCTTTGAGAGGAGCATCAGAGCAAGTTGAATCTTCAAAATGGCTGCCATGTGTTGCTTGCAATTATATAGTCGGACAAAATAAATCGTTTTTTGGTGTAGAAAACGTTCATAAAATTATGGTGCATGTATATATACGATGTTGATTCATGCATGGAATGATGTAAAGTTAACTTTTGTTAATGACTGGTTAAATTTAACAAGGGTTGTGTCTCATTACGGTTGGTTTGGTTGTTAAATGTTTAAAATAGAGTCAATCATCTTTCATGATAATAAGGGAATTTTAAGTCTAAAACGTAACTTTTACGTAAATGTTGAATAATCTCCCGCCTTGCAATTTAGTCAAACATGAGACCTTACCACATTTGTAGAGCATAGTCGAATTAGTTTAATTGCATTTACAAATGTGCGGGGTACCAAGTTTTGTTACAGCAATAATCTACATAATCATCATCTCAATTTTCCCATGTTTTCATATACACGTATATTTTTTAATTTCAGAACGGCATTTTACTTGTTTTTTGAGCTTTTCATCTTTTTAGTAAATTATTGTATGTCGTGCAATTTAGTCATACTTGAAACACTTCTAAAGTTGTAGAGAATGATTGAATTAGTTGAATTACATTTACAAACTGCAGGGTACCTATATTTATTCGACTGCAATTAACAATTTACTCAATTATCCCTTAACAATGGCTTTTTACTTGAACTTTATAAAAATACACGAAACGAGCGTGCCACTTTTGGTAAAGTGAATAAAGTTATGATTTTATGTAATTACATGATGCGATAAAGGGTAAGAATGAAAAAAAACTTTAATATTATGAGTTTGTGCAAATAAATAATTGATTACGCAATTTATTTTTTTAAAAATAGTTTTAATATACACACAAATAACAGCTTTTAACAAAAAATGTCAACCACTAAAAATGATAATGAACTATTAAATTTAATGTAGGCTTACAAAAACATTGTTTTACTTTACGTTCACGTGATATTTTTTAATATGAGAGCGAAGATTAAATTTGAATTTAAATTGAGAATCACAAACTCTACATTTTAACAACTTTTTCATTTCCTCCATGTCTAGTTTGGCGTTGTCATCATCCTCATTACTGCTGTCGTCATCATCATAATCATCATTTTTATTATTCCATTCCTTAAATAGGTTCCTGGGGATATATGCTTTGGCAAGGGCTGCTAATTGCTCCTCTGCAATTTTACTTGTTCCTGCATTATTAGATTTTTGCGGAAATAGATTCTTCTTTTTAAAGGATTTGCTTAGAGTTGGTTGCTGGTACCGAAGAGACGACCCTTGAAGACTTTTTCCCCTTGATGAATGGCTGTCTGAAGCTGGAGCATTGAATGAGGTGCTTTGCAAATTATACTTTTCTTTTAATTTGTCAATTTCTGCACTCTTTTTCTTCAACCTATGTTCCACTCCGGCAATAAAATCCTCCAGCTTTTTTATGTCTCCAGTGTATGCGTCTTGGGCATAAAGTTTATCCAGTTCCTTGAGAAAGTCTTGTTGTGATTTCCTGAGGTCACTAGAATTATCTTCCTTTTCCTTTTGAATCTGAGCAAGACAAGTATCCTTTTCATTTTGCAGTTCAACTTGCTTATCCTCAAGTTGACGTTTCAAACTGGAAAGTTGCTCACTTAAACTACCACAGCGACATTCCAGGGATTCGAGTTCCTCATTTTTGGCAGTCACTGTGTCACTTTGCAAGGTTTTGGAAGCTTCCAAAATATTAATCTGTTGCTCTAATTCTTTGAGTTTGTCCAAGAGCTCTGGCATTTTATTATTCTGAGCTCTACTTTGAAAGGGGGATGGTGGAATATCCGAGTTTTTTGTAGTTCTAACACAGGTGACTTTAATTGGAGAGGAGATCTTGGCAACTTCCTTGAATGATGGAGCAGAGACATGACTGGTCGCACTGAGTAACACATCTTTACGTTGCTTTTGAGCTAACAACACAGCTCCTAAATTATCCTGGTTAACGGAAGTCTCCATCCTAAAATACATTTTAATTATTATGAATGCCTTAATTGATTGACAAATTGAATAATTAAAATTTAGTATGTTAGTATTGTTACCTGCACAAGTGATTAAGGAAATGAGTTAATTAATAATAAACAACCAATGCACAAAAATTATAAGAAACTATGATTGATGACTGATTTTAATTAAGTTTGTATCGATTATGGAAGAATTGTACTCAATTTTTAAAAAAATCACTTTTCGTGTCTTGTTGGCTGAACACAAAACACAGCTGATTTTTGCTAGTGTGTAAATGCTCTAGTTCTATGCATTGTTTATATTAAGCTTAAAAATTAAGAGGTAGACCAAATGTACAGTTTTTAATAATCTTTTTATTTTGACAGCAAAAAAACGGTTTTGATTATAAATTTATGAAATAATTGCTTGTATTTTAAATAGTATAAAGTGTTTAACGAAACTATTAAATTGTATATGAAACCTTACAAACAAATTGAACTTGTAACAAAAAACCATCGTGAGTAACGTATATTAATGAGACAACGAGCAGTTGTAGTTTTAAATTATTGTAAATGTAGAAAAATCAAACATTTTTCATTTCCCAGTAATCAACTGCTTCGGCTTCAGCAGTCGGGATTTCCATGGCATGTGAATGGACCTCTTCAATGTCAACGTCGATCACTTCAATGTCGACAGAGGGAACTTCTTCGACGTCAATAATTTCAATGTCTGCAGAGACAATCACCTTTTCTACTTCTTGTTCTAGATCAATGATGACATCTTCAAGGTCGAGTTTATCATCAATGACAGAGTAGGTGACTTGTTCATCCATTGTGGAGCTTTCAAAATCATTGGCGCAGGGAATTCCTTCAAAGCTAACCTCATATCGACCGTTTACAATTGCTATGAATAAGTTTTTCATGACAGTTTCGTAATTTTGCAAGTCAGACAACGTTAATTTTCTCGAGCCTGGTCCGTAGAGACAGGAAATGATTCCCTCCACAGCACTCCTGTACTTTTCAGTCATCGCGACTTGAAATTAAAGAAAAAGAGTTTATCATGATGAATTTCATATAGAGTTAAACTCAATTAAATATAATAATTTTGTTCTTTTTATGAAAGCTTACAAAACTTGAAATCAGACGTATCCTTAATGTCTAGCATAAAGACATTATGCTTGAGTGACTTTAAGAGGCTGTCCTTTGCAACACGAAGTTTTTCTTGTTCCATGTCTTCTCCCATTCTTTTAAAATCCTCCTTCTCCTGCTCCTCCTGCTTATGCGTAATGGTCAACTTGCCCACGTGAACGTTATTAGTCGGGTCAGAGTCAAATGCATATAGCTCCATTTCTCCCGTAGTCTTTGCAATTTTGATGGTGACTTCCAAATAGCCATAACCATTCCGTGTCAGTCTAACCTTTTTTACAGCAAAAGACCCCAAAAACTGATTCTTTTTTGCCTCCACGTGATTCCCTTCATAGACCTGTGAAAGAAAGTTTTTTTAATCACATGAATCTGATTTGCAAATGATTTTTAATACAATTTGTAAAGCAACAGGTCACCTCAATCAAGTACTTGGTTTCTTTCTTTTTGGGAAGGTAAAACCTTGCCATTCCTAATACAGGAAACGAAGAGTTACGCTTTGCGAGCAGAATCATTTTCCCATCCGCTCGCTTCAGTCCAATATTGTATGGAACACAGTCCTTTAGGGTTATTCCTCCGTATCCCGGAACGTTGTTTAGCTGAGATGCTATTATAGCTGCTCCTGTTAGTAATTGGGTTTAAAATTGTGATTAATTTTAAAAAACATTAGGTTAAAATAGTATATTGAGTAATGTATTTCAACTTGCCTCGAACAACATCGTAGCGTGTTGTTAGGCTAACCAACTCTGGAGCAGTGGTACCCCCAGCAAAATAAGCTTTAAGTAGAGTTGCAATTTCTGGAACCTGCGAGGATCCTCCAGTCAATAATACATGTGTAATGTCCTCCTTGTTGAGGGGCTCTGGCTCCAGCTCAATCCGTTTCTTAACTGGGCACAAGTTTTGTTTGCTGCTGCTTTCTCCCTTGTCGTTACTTTGCTCATCATCATCGGGAACAGCTTGCTCTATTCCAAATATCTACAAATCAAAAGAAAAGTTTTGTAAAAACTATTTACTTTTAAAATGAGTAGATTTGTGCAATATTGTTTAATGCAAAGCTTACCTTATCGAGTTCATCCATTGCAGCAGCAAAGTTGGAGGCATTGAGTTTATTAAATTCCTCTCTTGTCACAACATACTGGAAATTTTGGCCATCAACAAGATTCTCAACCTCCAAAGCAGTTTTCGTTGCAGTTGAAAGCTTAATTTTGGCTTCTTCGGCAGCTGAACGGAGACTATGCAAAGCCAGTGGCTCAAGTTTCATTCCTCGATCTTTTGCAACGATTTGTAACCTCTCATAAAGCTGAAACGTCAGGTCTTGTCCACCCAGGTAGTTTTTTCCGGCAATCTTGAGCACCGTGTATGTGTCATTTCCTCCTGAACCCTTCACAATTCGCACTACGGAAAGATCAAAGGTCCCGCCTCCAAGATCAAACACCAACACAGTGAAGACGCCCTATGAAAACAGAAAATTGATTAATAACTTCATATAAAAGAATGAATCAACTTGATTTGGTTTGACATTGGATTTTGCAAAAAAGATTTGTAAAAATACTAGTTCTTTAAGATCGTGTCCAAAGGAAATTGCAGCTGCAGTTGGTTCGTTGAGGACTTGAACCACGTTGAGATTAGCGAGTGATGCAGCTCGAACTGTGGCCCTTCTCTGGCTATTATTGAAATATGCTGGGACTGTAAGCACTACACTATGCAACGTCAGTCCCGTTTGGCTTTCAAAAGCTTGCTTCACTTGGGTCAAGATCATTCCGGCTATTTGTTCAGGATACTTTGGCTTTTTGGAACCACAATCTTCGACAAGAATCATTGCTTTGTTGCCAACCTTGACAATTTCGTATTGTACTTTCTCCTTTAACAGCTTTACTACATTGTCAACGTTTCGACCCATCAGCCGTTTACTCTCTGTTAATTTATAGAAATATATCACTTTTAAGAAACCTTTTTGTATAAATGAATTTTATTAGTAAGAGTGGTTTTCTTAATAAAAATGGTTATCTCTGTACCTGTTACAGTATTGATGGCATTGTCTGTGTTGAGCTGTTTTAAAGCTTCTGCTCCATACAAAGTTATTCCCCAATCTGGCGAAAAGGAAACAACGCTCTCCAAAATGTCAGTTTCCTTTCCTCCATTATTAAACTGGATGGGACAAAACGGAGTAGCTCCATCGTGAAACTGACCAGATGTACAGGTAGTGCCCAAGTCTATTCCAACAATAGGAGCCGATGACATTTTACAAGTATTGCTGGGGACGGTGGGGTCATCTACAGTAATCTTGTTTTTTAACGATCCTTCAATGTTGTCGGTGGATAATGATGAAGTGGATGATGAATCTGGAACACTACAAGCACCCGAACGCGGAGGGTTATCAATACCAGGAACATTAGGAGATTCAGAATCAATTTCACAGTTTCCCTCCATTGCTTCAAAATTTGAAGCTGGAGTTTCATCAATAACGAGACGATCAGAACAAGTCGATTCCCTGTCGCAGCTCTTTGTATCATTATCATCATCAGCTGCTGTAGAAACATGTTCACTGGTGGTGGGTACTGTCCCATTCGTAGACGAAGAGCTCACAGTGTTGTCGCTTTCATCTACAACAGATGCAGCAGATGATGATTGTTGCATTTCACTTGTTGGCGATGTAGTCTTGCCAATTACTGGAGCAGGCGTACAAGTAACTTTATTGTCAGAGCTCTCCACAACATTATCACTGCAATAATGATGTGCTTCTTTTCCGGAAACTGGAGGTGAATCATTGTTATTTGATGGCTCTGGCTTTGTTAATTTTAAAACTTTTTTCGGGGGGCTTGCTTCTGTGTGGTCACACTCAAAGTCTGCTTGATTTGCTCCTCCAACATTTGCCTCTTTTAAAACCATATTGCCAACTTGAGCAGTGACATCTACAGCAATGGCATCATTTACTTGATCTGCAGTTTTGGATTCACCGAGTACAAATGATAGTCCAAACTCCGGAGTAGTCAACTGGGATGAACCTTTTTCAGTAGTGGTGGTGTCACCCGTATCCTCCATATCGACAGAGCAGCTCTCCACCTCAACTTTTATCCGCTTCGTCCTATTTTAATTAATTAATTCGTTTTTGTGAACATTTGATTTTAAAGATTGTGAATTTCTACTTTTTCACCAAGTAAAAATTTTTTATACTTACCTATAACTCATCGCAAACCGAAATTGATAAAAAACTACCCTTTTGTAATTACAAAATCACTGATTAATTAAAAGTTACTTTTTAATTGCGAGTTTAGACAGAGTACATTTGCAAAATGTGCTCAAAACAGCAGTTTAGTACAGTAGCAAAGCAAAGGTAATGCCACTCTGTGCATTTGAACAGTTCTGGCTTTGCGCGTAATATATTTGGGGCAAAGTGAGATTTTTTTATGAATGCACTTTTTAGACATCAGTGGAAGATATTGTCATTTTGCATTGATATTAAATGTTTTCATTAAATTTAACATTAAAAATACAATTTCCACTCAATTTCTATTTAAAAAAACAAGTTTCTCCTGTCCGACGAAAGAATTACTATCCTCATGAAACCTTTTTAAAATAGCTTTTTCTATGAAAAAGTTTACTTTTTATTTTCCTTTTTTAAAAATGAAGACACTCCGTGTCCGACGAAAGGGTAAATATCATCGAGTAACCTTTTAAAAATAGCTTTTTCTAGGAAAATTCCCACTTTTCCCTTTTCCCTTCAAAAAAGAGATCTTCCCTATCCGACGAAAGTATCGATATCATCGAGTAGCCTTTTTAAAAATAG
>JAANSO010003340.1:0-11626 GCA_036507315.1 Lepidocyrtus fimetarius | reverse complement strand
TATGAACCTAACCAATGCAACTTAACCTAAGTTGCCATCAGAAGAATTAGGATATGATCACTGCCGTTAAAACAAGCACTTACACCACTGAACCACGAAGCCCTGTTGGAAGTTTAGAGTGAAAAAGTACCTATTTGTCCAAAAAAGCAATAGAAGCAAGCGTAAAAATATTTTACGGTCATCTAATAAACTTTAAAGATTTCACTATCAGTATCAGCCTTTAATACAAATTCATACAATATTCAGTACAAAAATAGGACACCATTAATCTCCGAAATTAATTAACTCCATTATAAAAATGACATTAACAAGGGAATGGATTTCGGATTTCTATTCATTTAGCGGTCAGACAGATTCAAAGAAAACTGGTAAGTGCCATTGTCTGGCATGACAAAAGTTTTAATGTAGTGATTTTTATCCTTTGCATAACCCCCGACTATAAAACATTCACCTTTTGTCGCCCTTGATTAGATCCTTTTGTCCTATCCTAATGTCCTTCCACTCTCATTATTATCATCTACAGAAGAGAAACGGCTAGCAAGGAATTAAAAAAGCTAAAAAATAAAATATCTCGTTCTACCAGCTACCTCCATATAAAGACGCTTTGTGTAGATGTAAGCCTAATTTTAGAAAGCGCACTTTACCCCACGTGTGTGACCCCAATTAAATCATTTGGAAAGGAAACTGGTTTCAATTTCCAGAAACTTAAAACCTGTCCTCATATCAGTTGTAATTTTCATTCTCATTTATTAATGAGACTTAAAACCTCTTTTCATTGAATTCATATTGCACCACATCAAAAGAGTATTTTTAGAGAGGAATACTCTTTTGTGTAATCTTTAACGGCCACGGGGATATTAATGGAACAAGACAAAGGGCTGACGGAACACAAACCGTAAAAGCAGTGCCATTGACAAATGTTACAAAATTGGGAAGCCAAATGCAACTTAATACCAACAAGGAAACGATTATGAATTTGCCAAAAGGAAAGTTATAAAAAGATAGCAATTCCCAAAGGTTCCACAACAAAACTACGTCCCACGCCGGTACCTATTCAGTTTTATTCCCGGAGAAATGGCTTATTGTACAAAACCCCTGCCTTTTCTTGCATTATTATGAATTTCATAGAATCCCTGCATGACTCTTTCTGTTTAACAAAACACCTTCTTTTTTCTTCTCTTGACATTTTTCGCATAAACTGCAAAAAATAGTCTCCGTCTTCACTCACAATATCATAAATACTTGTATCACATGCCCAAGTCTTTGTAGGAGATCGTTAGAACTAAACTGCCATATCTTAATAAATTAAGAGGTTTACACACGGTTGGACCCTTTGTTTAACATCACAGTTTCGTACATTCTTATAAAGTTTCTGCTTTCTTCCCAGTCAACTTCTACCGGAAGTGTAGCGAACCGTGATGTAACATTATATTCCTTTACAAGAGTTGAAAAAAGGATATTCCCTGAAAATAGTCAAGAACAAGGTCTGTTATGAAGTAGAAAGTTGCTGTATTAAAGAGTAAAAAACGAATTTGTAGGACAGTTTTGTAGTAACTCTGTCATCGGCACTATTATTCCAGCGTGAAGACGTCGGAACATTTCCCCTCAACTAAAGCCAGCATTTTTTCTAATGACACAATGCAATGGCGGTTGTTTGACTTTACTACAATATTTCTAGCCACACTTAACGGTAACAAGTAAATAGGTGCTAGTTTCATAGCGTACGTTGTACTTTGTACGTTGTAAAGAAAAAACGCTTACATCCACACGTTTCCCATTTTTTCCAAGAATTTTGTCATAAGCATGCAAGTGTAACCTGCCCAAGTCCATTACTACCGGTTTGACGCTTCGTTTATTACAGCAAAGGTAAAAAAAGTGTGGATACCTGTCGTGGACTCTCAAGGGCTTAGCAACATACGCTATATAGAATTTATGGAAAAGCGTCTAAAAAAAACTTTCAACCAACGCATCTTTTCAACTGGGAAGAAATTACCTGGCATAAGTGAGATATGATCCGACATCCTTTTCCAGAAAAAGTAATAAAAAAGGGAGGTATTCTATGAAAAACACACTGTACAATCCACACTTGAAAGGTTTCTTGTTGGAGAAATCTAAACCGAACGGAAAGCTTATTAGCAAAATGTATTTTATGTAAAAGTTCTCCACGTGCTGGGAATTATTTTAAATCTTTTTTCCATTTTATTTACAAAACATTTAAAAATTAATCAAACAGTCTTCTGAGTACTCTGTAATTAAATTAACAAATTACGCAAGTTCTTAATTAACTGGCATTGTTTTAAAAATAACTTAATTGAGAACATGGAATATTTTTTCTAAATCAAAGTTTTGACTTGTTGAGAGCCATCATATCCGGAGATAGTAAACTTTTCCTTCCAAGCACAGCCCGAATATTCCCAGCGGGTTGGTCTGACGGGAGGAAAACTTCATCTTCTTTTCCTCCATGAGATGCGGCGTTCAACGAAGGATTGTGCTTTTTCGTTGTGGCCATGTACTTAAACTGTGAGAAGTCAACTGGAGTGTAGTGCTTGTTTGGAAGCTGAACTTCTATCCACGACATCTGTGGAACTTTCTCCAGGACGTCTTTCTGTGCCAGATACAAAGTGTTTTGTACAGACGGTGAGAAAATTCCGGTATCGGGGGAGCCAGCGAACGCATATAAAATGCTGTTCTTAACCGTGTTCCTACAAAGAAAAATAGTTTTTGGAATTCTATTGGAACGTTTTCTTGCTTGATTATCTTTCTGTAACTCACCAAGCATAATCATAATCTAGTTCTGCCGTCATAGCGTATTTCCACTTGGAGTAAATAACCGTGCTAAAAATCCTGTCTGGGACGTCTGGCAGTGTTGCGAATTCATCATGGATGAAATGTTCAAACGCGGATTGTGTTGTTTTCATCACGCGAAGTCCTTTCAATCCAGATTCAATGTCAGGCAGGGCTGTTGTAAACAAAAATTAATGAGTACAGGGTCAACCCAAATGTTTTTAATTAATTTCGAAACATTGTCCGTTGCCTATTGAAAGATGTTTTGAATTAAATTAACAATCGGTAGATAATTACTCTCTTCAAATGCAAATTTTGTGTATTTATAACAGCCAAAACCTATTTTGCAAGTAATTATCTTGCCTCTGACTAAAATAGTATTTTACAAGAAAATGAAGTGCCTTTCAAAGAAAACTAGAAAATCTAATGAAGCATTATAAATGTTATTAGTACATACCTCCACGTTTACAAGTCACACACGCAAACCTTATCGCTGTTGGGGTAGATATAAAAGCGTGACTATGCTTTATCCCTTCCTCGCTCAACATTCTTTCCCAAGGATGCTCCTCAATCGTAATCTTAACCTTCATCACATGTGGATACTTGCTTAGAAAATGACTGCACAAAATTAGGCCAAAATCCTCTGGGGATTTCAGCCCATGGATTTTCGCAAGAATGTAAACAATATTTTTTTGCGAATCTGTTGCAACAATGTCTGTATTATCCCCGAAGAGATAGTCCTTTTTTGTGCTCAGGGTTAGTTGAGTGTCCACTTGAAATTCTTTAACGAAATGGGTGGACCCATCCCGTCGTATTCGTAGAAGCCTAACGTTATTTTTTCCATAGCCGGTGTCGAGAAAATCGAAATCGACAAAATGGTCAGACTCTTGACTACTTGCGCTAGATTCACTTGTATGAGAACGGGATGAAGACATTTTTAATTAAGTTAATTTTCTTAAGTTTCCAGCGTTTTGAAAATATTGAAAGGTACAGGTTGCTTAATGAGACAGGAGAATAATAATGAGTAGAGATTGCTGTAACGCGTCATTTTATATAATCGCAATAATACTTGCTCTAATTTACAATTTGTTTAGGTATTCTTTAAACTAGAAATTGTAGGATTAAGTGGAAAATTTTATGTCGATGACCTGAAGCCCTCGCCTGGACAAACTCTGGACTTCACCTCCTTCAAGTCTTTTCCTACTTTTTACAATTTGTGCCCTCATCTCAAACCAACTTGTTTTCTATGAATATTATGCCAAATTTTAAGTTTTTGGTCTCATTCCGCATACGATGGCAAACTTATTCAATGAGTTAACCAATATCGAAAATGTCACCATTATTTGATTACATTACTAATTAAAAACATAATTTGATAACATTTGTCTTTATATGGGAGAAGCTGCAGACTAAGAATTGATAAAACAAACCCAAATAAAGCAAAATTAAACTATTTTTAAATAACGTGATTGTATTTTTTTCTATTTATTCATACAAAATTGCATGTGACATTCATATGCACTTGCAAATACTCAATATTCATTTCGTAACTTTCATACAAAATACTAAACAGACTGAAAATGAATTAATACCAGTTTTAATTCATAATCCTGTCTCTATTTGTACACTGTGGCTGTTTCTTTGATGGGGAAAGGAGTGCCAAAAATAGCTCATTAAAGTTGTTTCATATCATCCAAAACCATTCATTTCACTCACCAGCCGACTGATTTGGTGATTAATCAAATCCTTCTGCTTGCTCATGCGTTTCTCGTTTCAATCGCGTGTCAAATTGTCGTCTTCCAAAACCTTTGGGTGACCCCAAAGATGAATCAAAATGTGATTAAATCATAAAACTGGATACTGTACGAAACTTAATATTTTTAACGAGAAATGCAGTTTTATCTGGTTACTTCCAGATTTCATTTGAATTGAACGCTTTTTTACGCATTAACCTTTGATGCCTTGTGAGTTGCCCGTGATAGGAAATCGAGACTTTTTTGTTTATTTACTTTTTAATAATCTTTCCAGAAAAAATAGATTTTTGTTATCGTCTCAAACCGAATCGAGCTGACTTTTCAGAGTACAAAGATTAATTTTTATTCATTCAAATTTCAGAATTAAAAGTTGCAAAACCTAAACACGCAAATTGCAAAACTTAATTAGGATGTTGTTGTCACTTTAAATACATATAAATAAGGCATCCCACGGTTTGTAGAATAAGCTGAAGCTTTAAAAAAAGTATTTTTATATTTTAGGGCATTTTGATCAAAGCATAATTTGCAGTGAGAAAAAATATTTGTATGAATGGGGATAAAATAAAAAAAGATTTTTCTTAATTGTTTTTATGATTGATTTAATCTACTATCTACACAGATAACAAATGATACAGAAGATGATTGATGATGAACCACGCTCGTAATTCAATTAGTGTCTACACAACTATTAAAATCATTTAGCTCTGAAACGATGTACAAATCTTGAAATGGTTCGTTTTACAATCACAATTTCTAATTTTGAACATCAAAACTCGTCTAACCAAGTTGAGTTGTAGACAGAAACTTAGAAGCAGCAAATGGATCGTTTTATAGGTTGAATATGAACAAGCATAAGTTTTACTGCGAATACGTAGTAAAAAAGGAAACATGCACAACTTCAATATTTATTTTAGAAGCAATTTAAGTATTTTTATAGCTTTTGCATGATTTTATGAAGTTTTTTCTTAAATTGGGATCTGTATGGAAAAAATAATTTTAAATAGCCGGCTATTGATTAAAGCGTGTTAATCAATCAATTATATTAATCAATAAAAAAGGAAAGTGGTTATTTACACAGTTCATACATTTGTTACAATAAGGAAACTAACTAACTTTGCAGTTTCGTGATTTAAAATCGGCCTACATTAACTTTTGTCCTGCCAGTCAATACATTACAAAAGGTTTTCTATGATCTCTCTGTCAGAAATGTTTGGTATAATTTTCTTATCATCATAGATTTAGCTTTAAACCTTTCTTGTTTGTTTTTACAAGCTATCAATACAATTCCCAAAATTATTGGACACATATTGATAGCACGAGTTAAAAATTTTCATACAGGTGTATGTTTCTAGTAGGGTGCAGACTATCTATTGCTCTTATCAAAAAATGCAAATGCATCACCTTTACCACACTTAAGATTTTTATATGATCAAAATAGATTTTACCACTTTGTGACTATTTTTATAAGCAGGTATCTTTAGCACAACATTTTTCACTCTGGAGTTCCTAACCGGGCTTCGTGGTTCAGTGGTGTAAGTGCTTGTTTTAACGGCAGTGATCAAATCCCAATTCTGATGGCAACTTAGGTTAAGTTGTATAGGTTAGGTCTTAGGGCCAAATGACAGCGGGACAGCCCGTAATAAAGGTTTTGGTATGTTCTGAGCTGTTTCGGGTGGCTGCACTACTGATATTGAAGTTCCTTTATTTTTGCTAAATAAAATATTGCAACATATTGTACTTTTAGCCAATTAGATTTATGCAATGATTGATTTAAAACTGAAGTGATTTTGATGTGATTGAACTGTGGTTGAATTTTGATGTGATTCATCCGAGTGAAGGTAAAAAGGTGGATTTGACTTGAATCCGCATTTAAAGATATCATATATCTCGGTTTGATATGTCATCTCCATTTAAATCAAAAAAGAATTCTCACCCGCTTCACTACGCACATAAATGGAATAAAAATATAGACAATCAACGACAAAATGTTTCTATTCATATCATGTAGCTCTGCAATTCTATTTTTTATTTTGTCACAGATTGATGAGCTGCCTAGTTTGTAAAAAGATATCTTCAGGTTCAAGTCTTTCTTAAGTCTAACTTCTTTTTGCAAACCATGAAAACTATCGTATTATTATAGTGGTTAAATATTATTGTAGAGTAGAGATATAGTTAAAAGAAGCTAAATGTTTCCTTTGTAATTCATCCCAACGAGCGAGTGCAAGCAATACTAGATGTACTGTAGTATCTCTTTTCTAGTTTTACTGATACTGTACATGTTACTTACACCTAACCAAATGACCATAATACAGTTTTACTCTTGTCACGATGATTTTACTGGACATTAAACTATTTGATGCATTATTTTTGAGATTGAATTCTAACAGGGCTTCGTGGTTCAGTGGTGTAAGTGCTTGTTTTAACGGCAGTGATCAAATCCTAATTCTGATGGCAACTTAGGTTAAGTTGCATTGGTTAGGTCTTAGCGCCAAATGACAGCGGGATAGCCCGTCCTATATACCTAATATATTCAATCTGAGCTGTTTCGGGTGGCTGCACTACTGATATTGAAGTTCCTTATTTTTGCTGAATGAAATATCTCAACATATTGTACTTTAGTCAATAATATTTCAAAGACATGTATTAAAAACCGTAAGCGCATAAATTTGAATAGATAACGGGAGGTAGACACTCCATTAGTGGTCCATCCCAAAACTCTCATTCTTTGCGAAACTAATACAGTACTATCTATTCATTGCTCTTATCAAGAAATGCAAATTTGTCATAACATACATAACACTCACGATCAGCGAAATAAAGCGCGTTTTTACACTTGTCACGATGACGTTTTTGGACAAGCAGGTGGATTTTTCACTTTAAAATTCCAACCGGGCTTTGTGGTTCAGTGGTGTAAGTGCTTGTTTTAACGGCAGTGATCATATCCTAATTCTGATGGCAACTTAGGTTAAGTTAGGTTAGGTCTTAGCGCCAAATGACAGCGGGAAAGCCCGTATTGAAAACTCTGTCTATTTCTATCTGAGCTGTTTCGGGTGGCTGCACTACTGATACGGAAGTTCCTTTATTTTTATTTGATCAAATTTTGGATGAAATAGCTCATCAGAAAAATATTAATTTTCTCCATTTACCGATAAGAATACTATCAGCATCTTTCTCAAAAATAGCTTTACAAAGTTTTGCTCATTTAGAGCTACATCTAAATTTACTGCAAAGATAGCAGAAAAGTATATCTCTTTGAGCTGTGACAAAATTGCCGGAAGTACCCAATAAGCACAAAATCAGCATGACATGTGACTGGAAGCAATCATTACCATTTTCTTTTCATGAAAATGATCAAAGAAAACCGAAGGACAGTCACATACGCGTGGACGGTCATTCCTTTTTCCCTTTCTAAATACTTGCCCAAAGCTTCAATTGGTGAAAATTTCTCAGAGCTTCCATTACTTTAAGCCACTGCTCCACTTTCTAGGTTTCTACACTGGAGTCAAATTTCAAACGTTGTTTGTGATTTTACTCTCCCCCAATTTGAATGCAATTTACTTGAGAGAGTCTCCGATTACGCCACTGCCATTATATTCCATTTTGGATGAAAACGAGCCTAAACAATATTTGCTTTTAAGAAATACCAACCCTAACAAAAATAGCTTCAAAATTTTGATTGATGATTGCACGTATTCAACATACAAACTCTTACAACTGTAAAGATTTCCTTTGAAGATGACTTGAATATGTAACCACGGAGGAAGCTTTTTTTAAATGAAAGGAAGCAACAATAAAATCCTACACAGCAACATTTTGTAAAGATTTTGAAAAGTTGCATTTACAAAAGACATGAAACACGTGCTTCAATTATGTTGTAAACTACCATTGCGTAAAATAAAAGAAGGCGTTTGAAAAGAATTGAACTAAAAAATCTTTAAACCTGCAAGCCTTTTCCTTGTAAGTCAATAAGATCCCTCAATAAATGTAAAAACTTCTTGCGTACGTCCGATGAGCAATTACTAAATTGATCAAACAATGAAAACATTTAATTATAAATTCATTTAAAATGCCTTCCGCACACAATCCACACCTACCCCTGTAGGTACATTCTGAAGCAAATGGCTTATTAAGGAGAATTTCGTATTTTTTCTCGGAGCAATTTAAACCAAATTTGGGGCATAACGCAACTGATCTCTATCGACAATTGATAAGTTATTACAAAATTTCATGTAAATTTAGCACAAAATGATAGTAATTGGCTGATAGGAAAGCGCGTTTAAACATTTAATTATAAATTCATTTTAAAATGCCTTCCGCACACAATCCACACCTACCCCTGTAGGTACATTCTGAAGCAAATGGTTTATCAAGGGGAATTTCATATTTTTTCTCGGAGCAATTTATACCAAATTTGGGGCATAACGCAACTGATCTCTATCGACAATTGATAAGTTATTACAAAATTTCATGTAAATTTAGCACAAAATGATAGTAATTGGCTGATAGGAAAGCGAGTTTTGATAGATAAAAAATAATAATGAGGTTTAGCATTTAAAAAATGTTGTTTTTAAATGCAGTTACTCTTTGTGTGGGTGTTCATTGCTTTTAGGTACCTACAGGTAAGTAAGGGAGCAACAAGTCCCCGAGAAGTAGGGCTGGGCAATTTTATGATTTTCGATTTCACGAGAAAGGAATGCAAGTTGAAGGTAAAGCGAGCGGCAATTAATCAAAAAATTAAACTATGAAATCCCTTCTATCTTTATACTTGCCTCACTCATTTAAACTCTTCGTAGCCCATTCCTTAAAGTGCTATAAATATGTTACAAGTTTTATACAAAAGGGGAAGGTAAAGAATTCCTCCTCTCCTCCCATTAAAAAATTGTTACAGATTCGTTTTCAGGTTAAAAAAGTGAACAGAAATTAATTTCGCATATAACGATCAAAACACCACCGCAATACCTAGTAAAAAGATGCCCTCATGTTGAAGCAGCCAAATGCGAAGCTACCCCGAGGAACAAAGAAGAAGAGCAACAGCAGCAGAGTGAAGAGGGAAAAATATATTTAAATTTTGACAAGCTAGATTTTTTGCACAAGTAAAGTGCATTTTGTATTATATCAAGTCAAGTTAGGAAGTGGAAATGTATTTTTCTGTAAAACTGTTGTACTTATTTTTCATTGATAAGATAGGAAACGAACCTCCAAAATCCATAAAAGCGGTTTTACGAGACAAGTGTTTTATTTTTATTGGAGGACGTAGTTTTCATTGTTTTAATTATCCAATTAAATTCTTTTCTAGTAACGCTTCAGAACCCAAACTTTGTAATTAATTTTGAGGTTGTTTTCAGGGTGTTTTACCAGGGTTTTTGAAGCTTTAATTTTTTAGTTGGTCCGTGACATTTGGACGAATAGGTTGGCAAAAGACTTTTGAAGAAGTTGGTTGTAAAAAAGTGGAGCTAGAGAGTTTTGAGATTTGTTAATATTCAAGTTATTTTATGCACTTTTAGTTGGTGTTATCGAAAATTACGAGATAAAAGCAGTTAAATTAAATAAAATCAGTTTCGTTATTAGTTTAAACAGTAATTAGCCCAAATAAGTAGTTTTTATCCTTCGAACACTTTATTATGGCTTGTGTAATTTCTACTTATCATATTTTTATTTTAAAGCAGTTAAATTAAATAAAATCAGTTTCGTTATTAGTTTTGAACAGTAATTAGCCCAAATAAGTAGTTTTTATCCTTCGAACACTTTATTATGGCTTGTGTAATTTCTACTTATCATAATTTTATTTTGCGGCATTGGGCACACATTTAATGAAGCAACGATTTTAAATGAGCGTCGAAGGGAAGTTTATTTAGTTTCTTCATTTGGTCCTTCAGTGAATTATCAGTTTATGGACATACAGTCAATTAAAATTTAGCTGTTTTTATTTAAATACAGGACTTGGTCCTTCTCTGATCGAACAGTTTGTGGAAAAACAGTTCTCTAATTTAAACTGCGATAGTTTTTAAATATTTTGACAAATATAGTTTTAAAGTTTGACCGGGTTTTTAGGAATTTACGACTCTTAGAGACAGTTTAGCTTTATAATTATTATTTTAATTGACTCGGTCTTTAGGAATTTACACCTCCAGGAAGGCAGTCGATTATATTTAGTTTCTTCATTTGGTCCTTCAGTGAATTGCCAGTTTGTGGACATACAGTCAATTAAAATTTAGCTGTTTTTATTTAAATACAGGACTTGGTCCTTCACAGAATTAGCAGTGCTATGGTTAAGCAATCCAATTAGTTTAATTGTTGTCCAATTAAATAGGACTTAGTCCTTCACAGGAATTTCACAGTACCGTGGGGAACAGTTCAATTAAAAATTTAACTGCAGTAGTTTTAAATATTTGACAAAGATAGTTTTAAAGTTTGGCCGGGTTTTTAGGAATTTACGACTCTTAAAGACAGTTTAGCTTTATAATTATTATTTAATTGACTCGGTCTTTAGGAATTTACGCCTCCAGGAAGGCAGTCGATTAAATGGTTTAGTTTTAGAGATAACACCAACAATTAGCCAACCAGTTAGGAAAGTAGTCAGTAGGTAGGAAAACAATTCTGTTTTATTTCTAACATGGAGTCTAACGCTAACAACAGCGTTACGAACCAGACGGGGGAACGGAGGTATCCAGTTCGAGTAACCGCGGGAAGAACACCAGTCTATCTCGACGATTATCATTTGGGTACTCCAACACCACAGCAAATACAAGAATATCATCGGAGGAGGAATTCTCCAGCAGTAGCAGGACCTTCGTCACAAGTTGCAGGCTTACCAACATCGACTCCAATCATGGAGAGGGTACAGATTTCATTCATCAATGAAAAATCAAGAACACCATCGCCACCGCTGTGGACGCCGACTGTACACGGAGGGAAGCAGGAATTGAGAAGAGGGAGTTTATTTACAGAGTCAGATAAGAAACCTATTATTAATAATTCATTATTTGATGCTGTAACTGGTACAGGAAATAATACTTCATCTGTCTCATTCATGCCTACAACAAATCAAGTTAACGAGCCTTCCAGTGTACAGGGTCCCCCACAACAGC
>JAANSO010003339.1:0-11627 GCA_036507315.1 Lepidocyrtus fimetarius | reverse complement strand
AAGAAGACATTTTGTGCGTCACTGTATATGACAAGGACTATTTTGCACCAAATCGTAAGAAAATACAAAGCACTTACGTGTACATGTTCACAATTTGCTAACCATTTTGTTTTCTTCTTAGAATTTCTTGGTCGAACAGAAATATCCGTTTCCAAAATTTTGGAACAGTCAAAGAATTCAAAGACACCAATTCATATGAAATTACCCCTTCATGAAGTGGAAACTGGTGAAATTGCGATCAAGTTTCATTTACAAATTTTCGATAAATAATTATTTTTACTGGACCAATACATGCATTGATGCCTTTTTGATGAACATATCAACATTTTGGACATTTTTAATTGCTATATTTTATGCCATGCCATAATAAATTAAAGTATTCATTAGTTTCCAATTGAAGTATTAGTTAACGGGTAAAAGCAATGAGAGTTATGCTTACTAAATGATGAAAATTCTACTGAAATCTGTATAAGGTCATATCTATCATTGTGATCTGATTTATTTATTTGCAGTTTAATTATTCCTTAACGTTAGAATTTGTAATATCACTCCTCCTATTTATTCCTGTGATAATGGTAAACATTTTTAAAAAATTAAAGAATACAGCAATTCTAATCAACGTACAAAAAGTTAACTATTGTTTTAAAAGTTTTCACAAACTCATACAAAGAAAGTCGGATTCAATGCAACCAAACATATTGGTCATAAGCATACAAATAAAACCTTGCACAAATATCAGTAATATCACCAAAACAGTTTAGCATAATTGGAAACTGATATCCTGAAGATAATTTAAGTAGCTTCGGGTTCGAATTAGGTCTGTATGTACATTGCACATCCAAAAGAGTCAAGTAGTTTACAATATCAGAGAGTATGATTGATTGTTTATAGCCATTGTTCAAATTATTGAGTTTGTTGCAGATTTAATAAACTGGAAAATTTGAATCCACATCCTGAGCCCATTTGTGAAGCCCTCCAAGAATATCTTTGAAAGTTAATGGGAGCTCTGCAAACTTATCTTGTAATAATCTTACAGCTCGTTGGGAATCATTCCCTCGTCTGCAAACAACGTATACTGGAAAAAACCCAAGAATAATTAATTCATCATTGGACATGCACTGTTGTTATCTGTAGCAAATATAATTAATTCTAAATGTATACCTGGTATTTTTTCGGAACCTTTTCCACCATCCGTTTTCTCTAAGAAATACTGGTGTAGGCCATCCATAACTTTTTCAGAATTCATTTTGCTGTATGGAATGTTTTTGGTTACTCCAGGTAATGCACAAATGTCCAGTTCCTGGGGTTCTCTGACATCAATTAAAACGTGCTCTTGTTTCTTTTCAATAACCTCTTTTTCCTGGGGTTCTCTGACATCAATTAAAACATGCTCTTGTTTCTTTTCAATAATCTCTTTGTAATCCGATGGAGAGATTCTTTCCGATGAATTGAGCAATTTCACAGCCTTCTCCTAATATTGTATAATATAGCCATGATAAACAATTTAAAATAGCAAAACTTTATTTCAATTACATAATTAAGGGATTTTACTTTGTCGTCAAATCCAGCACCACAAAACTGTGGATAGTCTTCCAACAGAGCAACTATGGTTGGATCGTCTCCACAAACTGAGCAATTTGACTNAACAATTTAAAATAGCAAAACTTTATTTCAATTACATAATTAAGGGATTTTACTTTGTCGTCAAATCCAGCACCACAAAACTGTGGATAGTCTTCCAACAGAGCAACTATGGTTGGATCGTCTCCACAAACTGAGCAATTTGACTGTTTTGGTCGAAGTTTAACTTCTGTGAACCCGCCACGAAACCCATCGAATAATAGCATTTTTCCAACATACGATGCACCGACTCCACTTGCTAGCTTAATGGCTTCTAGAGCTTGAAGGGTGCCGATGGTTCCAGGAACTAAAATATTTAACAAAACCGTCATGATATTCTGTCTTTCTGACTTAATAATGCTTTCATTCGATACCTGCACCCAATACTCCACCATCGGAACAATTTGTAACAAACTCTGGAGGTGGTGGTACTGGAAAAAGACAGCGGTAACATGGCCCACCTTTGTAATTGTACGTAACCAGTTGGCCCTCAAAACGTAGAGCACTACATTTATATTTCAAAATAGGAAGTGTAGACATGTGACCATTAAAAATTTAAATAATTTGTTAAAATAATTTATTGCAAACCTGCCAGAAATGAGTGGTTTTTTGGAAAGCACACAAGCATCGTTCAAAAGGTATCGTGAAGCTGCATTATCTTGTGCAATCCAAAACCACGTCAAACTTTCGCACTATCTCAAGTGCATTGGAAGAGGTAAACGGTTCACTGAAAACCTCAATTGTCACGTGCGAGTTTAAACTATACACAAATCAAAAACGTTCTTAATCTGCACGCATCCTAAATACTTACTAAATATAATTTGTTGAGTTAATTACTTTTGTAAAAAGGCCTTTGCAGACTCAGCTTTTGCAACTCCAACGGTCTTCTCATTGTGAATAACTTGCCTGTGCAAGTTGCTAATTTCAACCACGTCATAGTCAACTAATCCCAGGCGTCCTGAAGTTAATGTTAAAAGAGCCTTGTCAGATCTAATATTTTCTATCCTTAATTTTTGTAATAATAACCTTTAATCAGATTCCTTACCAATTCCAGAAGCAGCCAAAAACATTGACGCAGGGGATCCTAAACCACCCAGACCGACAATGATTACCGAACTACTTTTCAAATTTTGTTGTCCTACATAGAAAATTGAATGAAATGAGAAAGAAATCTTCCACTTCCATTTCTCATATTATGTCATTACTCATTACCTTTCATGCCTAGTTCCGGAAGTATCATTTGCCGACTATAACGGCTAATCTCGGGATTAGATAAACTCATTGTATAAGATTGATTGTTAACAAGTGCTCCCTACCGATAATGACCGGATAAAGTGACACAAGGTGTGTAACCAAGTTTGAGTGTACAATATATTCCCTACTCAAAAATACAAAACATTTCACACTTGTCCCCACACGGATAATGTCAATCAATTAATCAACTATGTACCATCAATTGACTAGTTTGAATAGAAGTCCCTCAAATTCTCTCCAAAAAATTAATCAGTCCTCTGTTTTGTTCCCTAGCTCCATATTATATTTCCTTATATCGATAGATTAACTGTGCACAATACCAAGCATGCTTAATTAAAAATTTTTGAGCAATTAATGTCACATTATTTTGTAAAATTCACATGTGAGTTTGTTTTTATCCAAATATTTTTGCAATTTGCAATGTTACAAGTAAAAATGTATTACATAAAATATGAAAGGCAAGAGAGATGTGAAGTGAAGATGATTTTTAGCTGGAAATGAAATCAATGAAGATGATACACCTGAAAAGCATGTGCTCTTGTGCTCTTTCTTACGTAACAACTACCATCCAATCTATTGTCATTCATTACAAGGTATACCACTACCACACAGAATTTCATTTTGACGCATGCACTTTATGTAGGTAAAAAATATCTTGAATCTTTGTTATAAGCAATGAGCATCATCTATTCAAACACATCATGAAATTTTTAAAAATGCGTTTTATAGCTGGGAGGATTTACAAGGAGGAGAACATGAAGCTGAGTCATTAAAAATATGTGGAGGTATTATCTTTTAGGAACAGGATTTTGTCATATTCATTCAGATTGTTGTCAAGATAAAGGTTAGAAACATCTTGTTAGGATTTTATTATACCACTGGTTTCACTTGTTGTCACTGGCATACATGAACGACATAATATATATGCTTCAAGGTATGCAGCAGACAAACATTGAAAAAAATTTTAATACTTGAAACAATTAAGAGTTAGAAGAAATTGAAATTAAACTTTTGCATTTTAATGGCTACTTTACCTGCAATAATCGTTCATGGCGGCGCGGGCAGAGTTGCAGAAAGTAGATACGGTTTAAAACATGAAGGGGTTCAAAAAGCAATTCGAGTAGGATATGAAGTGTTGAAAAATACAAATAATTCTTTGGATGCGGTGGAAGCATCTATAAAAGTTATGGAGCTGGAAGAAGGCTTTAATGCAGGTAAACCATTAAAACAGGATTTTTAAAATTTTCTTTATCGAAAATCATTTTCATGAAGCTGTTCTGAATTTCAATAGGTTATGGATCTGTTTTGACAAGGGACGGTGATGTGGAAATGGACGCGATTATTATTAGGGGCTCTGATTTAAAAGCAGGTAGCCAGGAGCAATACTGATTAAGATTTCTTTTTTAGCATTATTATTAATCGCCGACTTAAATACTGCAGGAGGAGTGGGTGCAATTAAACATGTAGCGCATCCGATTTCTGTAAGTTAGAGCAGTCATGGAACAAACCTCTCACGCTTTACTTGTCGGTGAAGGAGCCGAGAAATTTGCCCGAACTGCTGGGTTCCCTATAATTGATTCTAATGAACTGACGTCTCCTAATGCAGTGGATATGCTAAAAAAGATAATGCAAAATCAAGCTGCAGCTTCGACAGAAATTCCTGACATGCCACTTCAGTAAATGGATATAAAGTCAATTTGCTAATCCTATAGTTTGTGTTAATGATTGTAAATACACTGACTTTGGTACCTTTTTAAATTTGAAATCAAAGGTCAGGAGAAGGTGGAACCGTTGGAGCAGTTGCTATCAACAGTCTAGGAGAAATAGTAGCGGGAACTTCCACAGGAGGAATATCAGCGAAACTTCCTGGCAGGGTTGGTGATACGCCAATGATAGGTGGTGGAACCTTTTGTGATGACAATGTTGCCGGGATAAGCGCAACTGGCCTGGGCGAAGCCATTATGCGAGCATGTGTCACTTCTAGAATTGCAGAAAACTTGAAAAATGGTTGGTATGCCTGTGAATTGTTTATGTAGTAGCAAATCTCTGCATTTAGTTAATTAACAGTAACACTATCATGTTTCGTTTAGATGAGACGCCAAATCAAGCTTGCCTCTCTGCATTGGAGTTACATGACAGCGAGAATCCCAGAAGGAGATGGTGGGGCAATTCTTATTACAAAGTCTGGAGAAATTGGATACGGGTTCAACTCAAAGAATATGTCCTGGGCATATGTTAGTGGTGGAAGTAATGTGATCCACTATGGAATAGAGAAAGGAGATGATTTTATGGTAAATATATAAAAAATCGTCTGCGAGGGGCCGAGGGGCAAAATGTGCAAATATTTATTTGATTGTTGCTAAAAAGTACATTTTATTACAATAAAACGTTAAAACAACACGCAAATCAACTCTAAAATAAAATTCTGTTTGTTTAGTCACAAAAAGCAGTAATACCTAATTCTAATATCTTTTCATAGTTTCAAATATTCTATCGTAAACTAATTTGTGAGCATCTATGGCAAAAAGAAAATCCAAGTGTGTAAACTGGGTGTAGTTGACACGATAATAATCATTCACATTTGGTAGTTCGCCCCTTAGTTTGTCCACATCCTTAATTTTTAAATTAACAATTTTTTAGATTGTAATACGAGTATCTTAACAAATATTTTATTTGACAGTTTAGTGATATGAGTACTTACTTCTTTTACTGCCAGCCAATCATTATCTGACCAAAATAGTGAAACTGGAGCGGTTACTTTTGCCAAGTCGTACGAAGGGGGTTGTTCTTGATTATAAATTTTCAAATTTTCCTTTTTGCCGTAATCAAACTGCCTAAATTCTCCAGAATTAATTCCTTGAGCGAAATGGATTATTGTGTGGGTTGAAGCTCCAGCGGGAGTATGTCCAAGAATAATTGGTAGCATTGTCTGGGGTAGTATGAGAATTTCAAATAAATCTTTTTAAATTAATTATTTCTTTTACCTTTTCATTTGTTCTTACTTCGTTTAGCTCCGATTTATCAAAACCGCTCAAAAGGAATACAATGTTTTCACATATTGCTTCTCCAATCTTTTCATGACCACAAACTATTCTTCGAAATAGTCTAATCCATCCATCGTGCGGTAAAAACTCACGATCGCCAAATAATTCTGCAACTGCCTAAGCCATATAAAAATACTTAACTTACTAGTAGCATTAGTACAAAAAAAACAAATTTGAAATAGGTACCTCTGCCTCGATAGACAATGGCGCCAAGATTTTGATTGGGCTTTTAATATGTTTAACGTAGGCTATAGGAGCCAACGCAAACATGTTACGTATTTTCTCATTGTAGGATTGGTTGCGATTGCATCGTAATCCAAAACATGCAAGTTCCCATACTATGACCAACATAAAATAAATTTGGTTGTCTTGTTTCCTTCAGGATGTAGTCAAGTACTGCCGGAATATCGTAAAGTCCCATTTCATTAAAACTGTGAAGAAAGCAAACTGTTAAACGTCTTGTCGACATTTTCACACAAGTTTAAACCAGACTGTTTTGATTTTACCTGAATTTCCAAAATTGGCTATCATCCGGAGATAGCACGGTATGATTTCTCGAATATGTATTCCCACGCGCGTTTCCCATCCATACGTCATAGCCCCGATTGGCAAGTTCATAGGCTAAACAAACAATAGTTTTGTTGAAAGATGATTATTTTAAACAACCATTGAAAAGGAATAATAATCCAATTCCAAAAACAATATTTACCAAGAGCCTTGTCAACAGTGTTCATAATCCAGTCGGCTGAAGACGCTAAAAACCCATGTTGCAAATAGACAACGTCTTTTCCATCCTTAGCTCCAGTTCCAGTCTTCTTTCCATGCGGTAATTCGGTGCAGTTCGAGAATATATCCGTCCTCTGTCACAACATGGTGAATTTCAACAGGAAATCCATTCGATCTAATTAGTTGAGGCTGACAAGTTTACATAAATATGGATGAATCAAACTATTAATTGTGATTTTAAATGTGTAAGCATCAAAAACTTTACCACAGTCATATCTTCCTCAGATCCATAGAAGTATTCGCTAAGTTGATCTCCATATATACCTACTCCATTGCTTCCCAATTCAACAAAAATTGGGGCAAAGTCATTACTGGAACTTTTCCCCGCAAATAAAAAAATGAGAAGGGCCAAGTGTCTCATCAAACTAGCCATGATTTTTAATCATACGCACTCTCGGACTGGTTGTTAAACTTATTTCACTAAATCTTTTTAAATATTTTTACTGAGCAGCATTTCTATGCGGCGCAACTGCTCGAGATAAACTAAAAAGAAAAATCTCAAGCCTTTTCTCATTCGTGATAAAAATAATTTTAATGCGGTGAGTTTTCCTCGCCACACATGATGACACATATCATAATAGGTATAAAAAGCTTCTCACTTTGACAGTTTCTTTTATACTGGACTAGTCTTAAGCATATTTACATTAAAAGATGATGATCTGATGAACAACTTACCCTTTCTGTGAGTCATGCAATATGTTTTTTTAATATACATTCCAGTGATTTTAGTCAATTCCACTGACCTTTGTATTCTGAATCAAACCTTTTAAACATACTGGAATTTTTATGCATCTTTTCGATCAAGATGGAAGTAAGTATAAGATTTATATCTTGACTACAGAAAAAGCCTTATAAATGGGCATTAAATAACATGAGAAAATATTGCATGACAATTAGAGAAAATAGACTAAATTCCCAGAAAAACTATTTACTCTGCTTTTCTACTGTGTTTGGAATTAACTATGTATATAAATCTGCTTAAAGTAAGAATAATTCATGACTCAAAAGGGAAACTCACGACATGTTACCCGCCAATTGACTAACGTTATACAGTACCTGATGTATTTTGACTCGTAGATTTCAAATCTGAAATCCGTTTTCTGATCGGTTCACACGTATTTGTGCTACGAGAGATTTTAATAATTTGAATATGCGTATTTTGTATAGGTATTTCTATTGTAAAATTTTTTATTTTTTCAATCGAAAGAGCTTTTAAAGTAGTCCATTTTTACAATTTACACTTTGTCAAAATTCGCAAGTAATACAGAGTTACAGGAATTCTAAGGAAATGGTTCCAAAGCGTCTTCCTATCCAATCCATTCATATGCAAATTATACTAAAATTTGCATATCTCAAAAACGTGTGGACCGATCAGAAAAATATTTTCAGATTTCGAATCCACAAGTCAAACTGCATCAGGTAGCATATCAGAGTAGTCATTTGGCGGGTAACATGTCATGAGCTTCCCTATTCAGACTCAAAGATTTTTATGATGATGTAGGCCCCAATTATATCAGCGTATTTGTTAACATGTCATGTGAAAGCAATCTGGAGACGCCCCTGATTTAATTCAAATATTTACTTTAAATTAAAAAACTTTCATTTTAAGTTTATTAATTCCATTACAAACATTTTTATCACAATAAAATTAAAACACAAGTCAATTGGGTATGTAGCTTATATTGGTTTTAACAAAATCTCCATTAACAAAGTAATTGTGCTCTGATGCACAATTAACAAGTAAGCTTCTCGGTGGTCTGTAGTCTCGTTGTCCAGAATAAATAAAACTTGCTTCCATGCATAAGTCTGCCCAGTGCTCTGTATGACCGTTGTAAAATTCACCGAGAATGAACTGGAAAATTATATTGTCCTTTGGATTTATCCTGGGGACAATTTAATATGCATACGTATTCAGAGCTATTATAAAGCATATCTCTATTGACTAATTGATGTTTTTTGATTACCATGTTTCTCTAAGAGGAATGAGAAAATATTCTGTGTAGAGTGAAAAGAAGCGAGAGGTAATTAATGGGATCTTTTTCTCGTAGGCAGGCATGCACATTCCTAATACGGCAACAAACTAAAAACTTGTGTTAATTGCATCCATTAATTAATTAAAGTTAAAATACGTTTTTAATTTAAATACCATTTTCCAATTCATGTCTATGGGCCAATTATAAGCAAACTCTGTATCTGCCTACAAAAAATACAATTACATATAAAATGTGTCGATAATAAAAACGCTTAAACTAATATTAGCTCACCTGCTCTTCATGTCGTAAAATGTCTAATTCTTCTTCACGGTCTGTTCCGGCATTTTTTACATAAACGTATTCCCCTGGGCCCTATATAAAGTACACGAGTTTTTATCATTTGAGTTAGGTTTGTCAAAAAAAAACTGTTGTACCTTTTCTTTGAAAGACATTCTTCGAATAGACTTTTTGCAATCATTTAAGCAAAGCTTTATACTATTCCAAAAACTATTTTCATCTTTATAATTTAAATTTGCTTCAGAGCCAACGCCAGCAGCTCCCAGAATTTTCAAATTTTTAACCATTTTGAAATTTAAACAAGTGTCAGTCGTCAGATCTGAAAATTAAAATGCTTTTCAGAATTATGTAAAAGTGGCGTGGTGCGTTCTTAAAGAATATAAGTTTAATAATCTTACTAGGTTTCAAGTTAAAAATTTTCTCATCTGTTAAATAAAACCCCATTATTCGATTGTTTAGCTCTGTAAATTTTTTAACGTTTTGTATTCTATCGCAAGATTCTGCAAAAACTTCTCCAATTAATTCCAGAATTTCCCTCTTCCAAATATCCTCAGTCGCACCTGCACACATTTTTTTGTTAATTAATACTAAACAGCTTGACTATTAAGTATACATAACTTTTGCTGTTTGATTGATTTTTATATTACGTTCCCAAGGGTCGGATATATTTAAAGTAGCTTTGAAAATTGAGCAAGTTTTTTCCTTGTCTGGTTTGCCTATGAATTTTTAACGTAATATGGGGATGATTTTAATCAAATTGCATAGCATTATCTTAAAATATAATAATATTTTTTCTTAACCGTTTTGGCATTCTTCCTCAAGTACAGGTAACTTGTCACAGTCCTCTTCGGGGGTAGTAATTACAACTGATGTTGACCCATCGGGATTAAAATTATTCAATCCTTTCTTACCCTTGGCAGGCTTATCGGGCTTACCAGTTGAAGGAGAATACGCGCTTAATTTTTTCACCTTGTCCACAGCTTTCTTCAACTTTAAAAGCCCAAGCTCTAAATCAGACATGGCCCATAAAAAGTCCCTTGCAGAGTTTTGCGCTTTCTTCTTTGCTTCTTCATATTCTTCTTCCTTTGCGTCTATTTCGGATTGTTTTGCTGGTGGCTTCTGCTCCTTTATTTTTTCCCATTCAGTTGCCGCTGTTTCAACAGCTTCTTTGTCCGTTTTTGCAGCAGACCCTTTAGCTCCATCCGGTTTAGCTTCACTTTGTATGTTTTTTAAAGTTGTAATTTCTTCAGAAAGTGTAGTCAATGCTTTGCTAAACTCTTCTTTTTTATCCTCTTCCACTTTTATCCTATCTTCTAATTTCTTGAGTTGTTTTTCAATCTTTTTAACATCCTTTGGTTTAATTTTTTCTTCTCCCTTTTTAGCTTCCAGCTTTGTCTTTTCTTCATTAAAGGGAGCCAGAACGGAGTCGACAAGCTTATTATATTTTTCCAAATGCGTGTCTTTTTTATCAACGTATTCTGCTTTAAATTCTTCAATTTCTTGTGAAATCATGTTAAAATTTTGTGTAGAGTCATTTATATCAAATGTGGATGTTGATTGACATTTTTCTACACGAATTTCTTCATCGTTTATTAAGGCAAGGGCGGGTGCTCGCTCATCTTCACTTTTTACATCGCCTCCAGGTGGAGTAGATGCTTTTTCTAATAATGGCTGGAAGCCCACTTTGCAAAGATACCCAATCTCAATTTTCCCTGATGTGGCATCAGGAAACAAATGTGGACGTACTTTTATCAGAGAGTTTCTTCCTCTCCCTTTTAACAATGTACATTCGGTCTGGCCAATTACAACCAAACTTGAAGCGTTAAAGTATAGAGATGGCTGTGAAATAAAGTCTGGATTCTGTGGAGGGTTTCGTATTAAGTACATCCCTTCTAAAGTAATATGGCGCCGTGAACTTTTGAATGGAGGGTCGTCTGTAGTCATTCATATCACCCAGCAGCAGTACTGCCCTAAGCTTTAATAGAACGTTTAGTTACAAGTTAATAATTACAATTACGATGAGAACAAATGTATGAAAATAGCTTACATGTAGTTGAACTTCCATAACGGAAGCTGAACCTTCTCTTGGTTGAACGTTGTACATTTCACACGAATGTGCGTACATTTTAAGCTGTGGAGTTTCGTAAACTTCGCCCAGTTCCGTGCTTTTAGAAAAATACAAGTACGCTCTGAAAAGAAAAGTATGTAAAGCTGTTGAAATACTATTTGGGGCACGTTTTTAATTACATATTTTGTTTTGTCAGCATTTTTTACAAACACTCCGTTTATGCACACATAGACACTTGACATATCGGTCAAATCGTGGAAGCCTTAGGAAGATAAAAAGAGA
Source organism: Lepidocyrtus fimetarius (assembly GCA_036507315.1). Classification (NCBI taxonomy): domain Eukaryota; kingdom Metazoa; phylum Arthropoda; class Collembola; order Entomobryomorpha; family Entomobryidae; genus Lepidocyrtus; species Lepidocyrtus fimetarius. Next base: position 303 of record JAANSO010003339.1, on the reverse strand, counting down.
AAGTTAAATATGAGAAGAGAATTTGTTGATTGAGAGATTAAGATTTATCTACCCACCAGGACCCACATCAAGAATCCTATCACCTCTCCTTGTTTTATAAATATGTAGGTAGGGTTTATACAATTCCTGCAATTTTTAAATAATATTCGAATGGGCAGATAGAGAAAGAAAAGTAGCCGTATGTGATATTACTATTACCTTTTCTTTACAAATGTAATCAAAAAGACAGTATCCATAAAAGGGGAAATGAATCAAAACTAATAACAAAACTATAAGCTTGTTTAGAAAATTGTCCATTATTAG
>JAANSO010003338.1:0-11628 GCA_036507315.1 Lepidocyrtus fimetarius | reverse complement strand
CGAAAGTTCGCTTGCGATCTTTGTAGTAAAACATACGGAAAATTAAATGTATTAGCAGCTCATAAACTGGCTGTTCATCAAAAGAAAGTATTTTATTGTAGATTTTGTAATAGAAGCTATGCGTACAGGCAAAGTTGCTGGGATCATGAGAGGATGTGTAGAAAAGAAGTTTAATTCGTATTTTGAATTAATTAGATTTAAACAAGAAAGGCGAAGATTGTGTTGTAATTTATTACAATCAAATTGCTTATTGCTAATTCCATGTTTTAAAAAAAATTTCTAAAATACATTTTGTACATAAAACTAAAAATCAATAAATATGTTTTTCATTTTTGCTGTTTCATTTATAAATTACAATTGAACGTTGAATTTCAAGTTGAAACTTTCACTCGGTAAGTTATATAAACTGCGTTTTGAAAAGGCTGACATGATAGTAATAACCACACAGAGTTTATAGATATTTTTGTCGGGGGACAGTCACCGACCTTCCACAATTGGCAATCGTCTACATATCTTCTAACGCAAAAACAAGTCGAAATTATAACATTTCATATTATTTTCATGACTATTTTAAATTCCAAATTAAAAACATCTGCAAAATCCAAATTATATCACACGTCACTTCAGGACAATAAGGAAAAACTAACAATGTCTCAGACTGTCAAACATAATTACATTTATTTAAAATTATCCATTTTCACCTTTCTCTTTTTGAAAATAAATCGTAAAAGCATTGACCTTGGTACTATTCTTTGTGAGCGGGCAAATATCAGTTCACTGGACACTTTTGCGTTTTAAGATAAAATTTTAGTTAAATTGAAAATGTTTAAAAAAGATTAATTCCGTTCATTGTCACCATCAGAAAGGTTTTGCAGCTGCTTTTGGCTACAATTTTAAATTAATAATTAACTAACCGCATTGAGAATACGAATTTGTATAAAACGCAGGAAAATTGTGGGATTAAAGTTCAGAAGAAGTAATCTGCTGAATTAAACCAATTTTTCTGAGTTTTTGATAGAAACATGAAGTGGCCAGAGTTGGTAAATTTTATCCTTTTATTTGCAGTGGGTGGATACGCCGGGGACAATCTCTTGCCTGTTCCAGTCACTGCTCCAAAGGGTTTGACAAGAATCCAAGGTCAATTTACAAATCAAACAAAGCTGGATTGCTCCACAACGTCTAACTTTAGTCGCCATGGGATTCAAACGAGAGGAGGGGCTGTAATCGATGATTATTACAGATGGAAAGATATGTTCAATGTTTACATTGACGATGCATACAGTAAGTTATTAAAAATTAGTTAAGTTGTATAGTTTTAAGAAAAACATTTAATTTTAATTATTGTATAGCGGATGAACAAAGGGCCGTAATTAACAATGCAATGTACCGTCTCAGGCAAGTTATTCCCTGTTTATACTTTGGAATTTGGCCTCGGGGTTCCACCCCATCCGGGGACTATGTCCACATTGTTTGGGGCACAAATAACGGTTGTAATTCTTACGTTGGGAGGCAGGGAGGAAGGCAAGTAATGAATTTACAGCATAACGGATGCCTCAATCATGGAACAGTGCTCCACGAGATGCTCCACGCTCTTGGATTCGAACACGAGCACGAAAGACCGGATCGGGATGATTATATCAATATTTACCTGCAAAATGTTCAACCCGGACAAGAATACAATTTTGGGAAACATTCATGGACAAGAGTTACCGACTTCTCGGCTCCATACAATTACAAATCTATTATGCACTATGATAGCTACGCTTTTAATAAAAACGGACAGAGGACTATGACCACAAAGAATTGGGAGGATATTCCAAGAGGGGATGGTGACTTGGAATGGTCAGATATTTACCAATTGGAAAGGATGTACGGGTGTACTTCAAGTTGCCCCACTTTGCGTTGGATAAACCCAGACTCAACCTCCTTGGACTATCCCATCCGTACAGGTATGGAATGGAATGGGAGCGATATGTACTCTTGCAGGGCTTATCATCAAGGGGATATCATTCCAGGAAAGTATAATCCAGCTAGTAAAACATGCTATGTTGGATGGGGTGGCTGGGAATATGGGAAATGGGGAAAAGACGTGGAAGTCTTGGTTAATCCAAATTGGTCTACGGGATTGACTTGGTGGGGAGGGAGGCATCTTGTTTCGCAAGCGTTGAAGGGTGGAAGAACGGCCGCGGGGGATCCACTTTACGTTGTTAAATGCTATCTTGAGTTGGATGGGGAATTAAGAGAACTTCCTGGGCTTTGGTATGAAGGGACTGCTTATGTAACTTGGGCAGGAAGACAACATTCTTGTGAAGATGTTTACTTTCTAGGTTGTTAAAAATTCATTGCCAGATAATAAAAACTTCAGCAAATTAAACAGCATTTATTGCACCGACCATATGACATTTAACAATTTTAAGTAAATGAAACCGGGCGTAATTAATGTTTAACACAAACTCCCATGTTCCAATTAGCCTGTTTGTAACAGTAGCCACTGCAGCAGTTACCCATGGAGCCGTCTGGTTGACAACCTTCGTTGTTGTTTAGGCAAGCAGAAACTCCAATCTAATAAACCGAGTAGAAAAACGCCAATCAATTACAAAACTTCAAAGGTTTTTTAATTAAAAGAAAATTAAAAGGCTTACGGAAATCTGAAGTACCAAAATCACTGCAATTACCATCATGACCATGGTGGATTTGTTAAGAACGAAAGCCATTTTCAAATTGGTTTTTGGAAGAATTTTAGAAAAATTGGAGAAGAGATGAGACTGATGCTTTACTGGGGCAGTTTCTGAGCTTTTTATACAAAACTGGCAAGCATTAAGTGATTCATTTTCCTTATGTGGACACGGCTTCTTCATTTAATATCATTAAATGCGTACAATATTGCATAATTTAATACTGCGAAAGCATCATTCGTAATCTGAGATCTCCGTACATCTTTGATTTCCTGAGATTTAAAGAATTAATTCTTAATTAAAGTTACATTTATAAACAACTTTAAGTTTTAATTATAAAATATTTAGTCGCATATTGTTACTTGCTAGTTGCTACTTTTAGTATGAAATTATTGCTGAGCAAATATTTCACAAGAATTATTGACCAAATGAAAAAGTAATGCGAGAAAACGTGTTTGGCTTTGAGAAAATGTACTTGAAACGATGTTAATGCTTTGATGAATCACTTTTAACATTGCTAAATGGATAAAAAACTTGATTAAAGATTAAATGCTCGTAAATTGTGATAATTAAGCAGAATGCAAACTGGAAAACGATTTTTGCAAAAGATTTCACCTCAAATTACTGACGCTTTCATAAATTAAGGCTTATTATTTGGAGCCTAGAAGGTTTTTATATAAAAGAATGGATAAGTTTGACATATATTATCATTCAGCTTTAATTCGTATCTACATTAAAAACAAACTTGTCACAAAATGTCTTTCAATACGGTTCTTATTTTTGCATGCGCCATGGTCGTTGTGTTTGCAGTGGTCACTGTAACTGTTGTAAGTAAAATACTTTGTAATTAGTAGGATAAGGATTGATTTAAAATTTCAGTATAATAATAATCTTTTAATTTTAGGCTGATTCACGCCTTTGTTTAGGCAATGAAATTCCGAAAAGTGATGGACCTAGGAGAAATTGCTGCTTTAGTTTCTGGTATTGGTTCTGTTTGCAACAACCAGGAAGAAACTGGGACGTTTGTCAGTTTGTCAAAAACTGTTAAATATATGCCCTGCTAAATTCATAATTTTAATGAAAAATACTGCTAATAAAGAAAATTCATGTATTGAAATTTGGTTGTTGAAACATTTTTTTATTTTTAGTATCTGAAGTGTCAATTCATTGAATAAATATTTTATTAAAATTATTCTTCTGTAACAATTTTACTCTTGTCCTTGCTTTGCAACATTTATGCGCCTCGTTTATCTACAAGTTATCATGATTTATGCATATTATTTTATATTTGGGGTAACATGAGAAAACTTAAATTGATAGGTTTACTAGACATTTGATATGATTTCGTCCATATCCTACAAGAAATGACCAGTCGGAAATATAAAATTTTTGCATGTTTCGATATGTAACTTTGAATCAATTAAAAAAATATTTCTGCAAGTTATTTTGCTAATATTTATTTATATTCTGGTTTATTACTGCAAATGGCATTTTAAATGATGAATTTAATAAAGAAAAATAATGTTTGCAATTTAAGTCAAGTATATTTTATGTAAACAATGAAACCGGACATAATTAGTGTTTAACACAAACTCCCATGTTCCAATTAGCCTGTTTGTAACAGTAGCCACTGCAGCAGTTCCCCATGGACCCGTCCGGTTGACAACCTTCGTTGTTGTTTAGGCAAGCAGAGACGCCCATCTATGAAACCAAGTTTTAAAATATAAAAACCTTTACAATTTTCTTTAGAAAACGAAAAAAACTTACCGATATCTGAAGGACAACAATCATCGCAATTACCATCATGACCACGGTAGATTTGGAAACGAAAGCCATTTTAGAATGTAAATTGTATTTTGGAAATATTTTTGAAAGACTTAAAGGTGGATAAGAGAAAGTAATTAGGAACTGATGCCTTACTGAAACTGTTTCAAGCTTTTTATACAAAATTAGCAATCATTTAGATCTACATTTTCGCTTTAGGATGAATAATAGTTTCCGCATTGTACATACTTAACAAGCAAGTTAATACTGCGTAAGACGATCCTTTTAATTGCTATCCAAAAACCTTCTGAACTATATAAATTCCTAAGAATCTTCGTAAATTAAAAGTTTTCTCTTAATTTAGTGATTTTTCGATCCAGTAAAAACACCTTTTCAGCCATCATCAGCCAGATTTGTAAGATAAGGTTAAAAATCTTCAAGAAATGTTCGATTATAGTGAAATAGTAGCTGCCAGATTAGTTTCATATCAATTGGATCACAATTCACAAATGGTCTTATCTTTTGTTTACTTGCTTATTGACTTTTCGTATGAAATTATTGCTGGACAAACATTTCGCTAGAATGAATGACCAAACAAGCAATAAAACATGTTTGGTTTTGAGAAAATGAGCTTGGACGATATTTAAGACTTCAAGATTTAATGAATTAAGCATTAAATGCTCGTAAATAGGGCCAATACCAAAGACTGAAAACTTTTTAACTGCCTGTTTATTGGCGTTTCACGGAAAAAAAGATATTCAGTATTAGATCAAATACATGAACTAACAGGAAACTCCTTTTCCAAAGGATTTTACTTCGAATTAACTTTTGTAAAGTAAATCAGGGTATTCAGTTTCAAACAGAGCTTTTTGGTATAAAAGAACTGTTTAATTTGATTTAAATTATCATTCAGCTTCACTTCCTTACACTAAGAAGACTTTAAAAAGTATTATTAAACTGCTTCAGAAATAAAACTCTTCACCAAAATGGCTTCCAATACAGTTTTCGTCTTTGCATGTGTCCTACTCGTGCTCTTTGCAGTGGTCACTACAACTCTTGTAAGTCAAAGTTCCATTATTATGAAAACATTTACCAGAATCGATATAAAATTAAAGTAATGATATGATATTAATAATCCTTTAAAATACTTTCAGGCGGATCCACTCGCTTGTTTAAGTAATGGACTTTCATGCAAAAGTGATGGATCCAGGGGGAACTGCTGCTCTGGTTTTTGTATGCAACAACCTGGAAGTAACTGGGGCGTTTGTCAATGATTCAAAATGAAATCCGGATTCCTGGCAAATGTGGATAATTAATATTAAAATGTTTAAAAAATAATTGTAACAAAGAAAAAAAATATGCAAACCCATTGATGTTGGAAAAAATCTTCAATTCAATTAATCTTGTAACTCGTCCAATTTCTTCAAAAATTATTAAATTCCTTTTTATTTAATGCAACATTTGCTACTCGTTTATTTTGAACATTTTTGTATGCACTGAAGTGAACTGCGCCAAAGTAATGAAAGACATTGTCTTGTACATTTTAATCTTGAAGCTTCACCCGCCTTTGGAATCTTAGGCATGACCTTCATACTTTCATTATAATTTTGGTCAACAACAATCCCTTCTTTTCCAAATGCATATAAAAATAGACCTAGAAATTTAAAAAAATTTGAATAAATGAAACTAAAAACATTTAAATGGTTAATTAAATGTGAAAAATTGTCAAGTTTACTTAAAATTAGCAATATTCCTAAGGTCAATCTGGAGCGATTAAACAACCTCATCATGCTGTTTTATTTAAAGGTTTAACTAAAACTAAAGATTCCACTTTTTAGTTTACTTTGACTTCTCAAAATATAATCTGTGCATTTTTCTGTGCAGTTTCTGTTTTATTTATACAAGGTAAGCACGACAATAAAAAAAAAGCAATTTTCATATTTTTTCCTAAATGTGCAGAGAACATCCTGTTGCATTTCCCGAAACATTCATTAATATTCAATTTGTATGTTTCTATCTGACAGAGTGATGGGCTTGTAATTATGAATTAGGCAACCATTCATGCAAAAAAAGCAAAAATTGTTAAAGCCTAAGCGATAATAATAGAATCATACAGAAATATACGTATTATGTATGTAGTAAACGAAAAGTACTTATAATTCATTAAGCTGCATTGATTATATTCCAAGTAGATTTACTACTTGGATTTTAATCTATGATTAAGCTGTAATATAATTACGCAGTACGTTTTTGCGAAATAAAAATGATTCATTCATGGTTATCTGTTAATGCCGTCGGTTTTGTTGGATATGCAACATCATGGTGCAAAATGCTGGAAAAATGTTACAGTCGTTGACAAAAACGTTTTATTGCATTGTCAATAGTGTATCACGCTTTAAAATTTATGATTTATATTCTTAAACATTTATCGTTAACTCAAGGAAGCCAATGCATCTTCATGACATGACCTTTCTGATCCAGTAAATGAGAATTGATAAGAGCTTTTATTTGCCATTTGCATCTGTTTTTGATTATCAAACACAAATTTGTCCAAAACGTGACCATCAAAATAAAAACGTTTTTGCAGTTTCTTTTATGTTGCAATGATAAGTCTGGATTTATTTAAGAATGTTTTATCACTTTTATTTAAAGAAGGCATGTTGTTCCTTTCTTTACTGATTTTGGGTCATTCCTTGAAAGTTAGTCAAAGTCTAGCGACGACTTTACCGGATTAGCTCCAAATTTTGTTTTTGAATTTAATTTTTACAACGAAGGTTTGGCAATAGCCAATAGTTTTAAAAAATGGCAATGATGGGACGGCAGAATGGATTTATTCTGCTTGTTTTGGTTGCATTATTAAACGGCGTAGCAGGTCAAAGAATCCGTTCTTCATTTAGGGAAACATGCAACTCCACAGTTCGTTGTGACTCCAAGCAGAATCTAGCGTGTCGGGAGGGAATTTGCGAGTGCATCATGTCTGACACAATGATTTTCGATTCGACGAAAAAAAGTTGCGCAGTTTTTGTCGGGGAAAAGTGCCTGTTTACGACTACCACGGTTGTAGAAATCAGAAAAGAGGGAGAAGACAATGGTACTGAAGTCCAAGAAAAAATATGGAACGAGCAACTTCCATGCGTGGATGGGGCTAGCTGTACCGTATCCTCTGGGTACTGTGGCTGTGATCCAGTTTATAAAGAAACGAAGAATGGAACTTGCGAGCCAAAACTTACACTTGGAATGGAATGCCATGCACATTCTGAATGTCGGCAGGATTTGCATTTAACATGCAATGGTGGAAAATGTACCTGCAATGAAACTTACACAGTTTTTGACTCATCACAGCAACAATGTGTTGGAAGAGCTGGGGAAAGTTGTGAAAAAACCGGAAGTTGTCCAATAAATGGGGAGTGCGATCAAAACAAGAAGTGCACTTGCAATAGAGGTTACTATCCATCTACAGTTGAAGGAATTTGCAAGGCAAAACCAATTCATGGGATGGCATGCCAGGCGCAATTTGGGTGTTTAGAGGATAAAGAGGGGCTCGTCTGCAGATGGGGTGTTTGTCAATGCGAGTCTGGCAAGGTTTATCACTCAGTGATGGAAAAATGCGTACTTTCAGCTAGGTCGTTATGCGTTAGTTCTTCCACAGAAAGAAATAATCCAAAAACATGTGCAGAAAACGCAAGGTGCGTCCAGGAAGCAAATCAAATATATGACTATAGAAATGGAAATTATTACTTCCCTCACAAATGTCGCTGCAACTCCAATTTTTATCAAAATTTGGAAGGAAACTGCACCAAAAAGCATGGCCCAAATGAGCATTGCTATAGTAACGATCAATGCAGAAACGATAACGCCCTAAGCCTTAGCTGCATTTCCGGCTCATGCAAATGCAGCGATCAAAACAAGGCATTCGATAGTTGGTATAAGGTCTGCTCTTGTAAAGCTGGGGCAACCTCGTGCCAATCCTGCGGTCCTAACGCCATATATGACTCCAGTAAAAGTCACTGCGTCTGTCTTGAGAGATTTTCAACTGATCCAGATGGACTTTGTCGTCCAAGCTATGGCTCACCTTGTGCAAACAATGACGCTTTGTACGAGCCATGCAATGTAAACGAAGGACTTGTCTGCGTGAATAAAAACTGCAACTGTGAATTGGGGGAACTTGATTATTTTTCGGAGGGTTTAAGACGCTGTTACACTTTTGTAAAAGGTCCCTGTGGAAATGGATACAATAATTCATGTACTCCTGGATCAGAATGCGTGCAAGTGGGACAGGGTCGGCATCAATGTAAATGCAAGCCAGGCTTCCTTCCGGTAGATGGAAAATGCGAAATCGCCTACGGCCTTACATGTGACGATAAAAACATTCAAGTTGAAGATTCACCAAGATGTGACGAAACTGGGGGGTTAAACTGCATCAGAGGAGTTTGCAAATGTGGAGAGTTTCAAAAATATGATAAAGCCGAGTTGAGATGTCGAGGACTTGTGGATTCTGCTTGTCATGTCAATGAAAAGGATTTCTGTGTGGATGGGGCAATTTGTAAAGCTCAGAGAAATTTCAGAAATGTTAACCGAGGCATTTGTCAATGTGCTGAGGGGTTTATTATGAATGGGGATGGAACCTGTACCAAACAAAATGAGACGGTTAGTGTGCCTGATGCCTTACTTGCTGGGGATGAGATGCCAAAGGATGAGGGATACGACTTGGCCAGAAAACCAATAATCTAAAAATATTTTCTGAAGCTTTAAACCGGATACTGCAACTGAAATGTTTTAAAACTTTGTAATTTACAATTTAATAAAATCTTTCAATAATTTTGTCTTAATTTTAATAAAGATCTTTTTCTAAACTTGCTAAAATCACTTGTTCGCAATTTAATTTACTATGCAAAGTGTCACATCATTTAGCCAGTTGGTAAAAGTTGTTTTGATTATGGTGTACATCTGGAAAATAAGCATTTTCTGCAAACTACACTTTTTTCTTACTACTTAACTTGGTGAGGTCAAAGATCATTCAAGAACCAGAAAGTTGAATTGCAAAAGCACTCAAGCGCATTTATTAATGAATTATCATAAAGTTAAATAATTCTTGTAACTCGTCAGTTTTGAAACATGATAATCGTTTCTAAGGAAACTCCAGATTAAAATATATTTTACAAAATTTGATGATTCATTAAATTCCTAGGCATAGTTGGTTAATAAATTTTTAATTAAAACAAAGTTTTTTCTTAAAAGGTTACTCGGAATGATCTTATAATAGTAAATTGATGTAATGAGAATTATTAGCCGTATGCCCAGTTCTTTGTAAAATCTTAAATTTTTTTGCAAATAATGATACATACAAAATAAAACTATTTTATATAAATTAGGACGTGTTTAGAGAGCTTTTACCCAGAGAGCTTCTCTCTTATAACCCTGGCTTTTACCCATAGGCAGTTAAAATTTCAAGCTGTGATCATTCAGTAACCGCTGGGGAAACTAAGACTATTTTAACTTTAAACTTGCAAAGAGGAAGTTTACATCAGTAGAATGGAACCCCATAAAATTTCAAGTATTCTGATAGTTTTATTGTTCACTTTCAATTTAAATGGTAGTAATAATGTAGAAGCTCAGAGATTAGTTTCGTATTATTTAGAAACCTGTAATTCCACACTTTCTTGCGAATCTACAAGAAATTTAACTTGTCATGAAGGGAAGTGTCAATGTGTTCAATCCCGAGACAATGAGATACGACCCAGACAAGGAAAGTTGTCTTGAAGAAAAGTGTTCTTGCAAAGCCACTCCAACTTTGGTCAGTGCTGGGTCTCCTTGTATTGATGCATACGGCCAGGATGCAGAGAAATGCGTGACAAACGCAAGTTGTAATCGGACTGATAACCTCAAATACGACCGTAAACGCCATGGCTATTACCACCTGCATGTTTGCCATTGCAACTCGGATTTTTACCAAACTCCAAATGGGACTTGTGAGGAAAAACTCGGCCCAGATGGGATTTGTACAAAACACGAACAATGCAGGAATGACAGCATTCTAAGCCTGAGTTGCATTTCCGGGCTGTGCAAATGCACCAATCAAGATTTGGTGCATGACCCGGTGAAACAAGACTGCTCTTGCAAAATTGGGGCAACTTTGTGTCCGAAAGGAAGCCATTGTGGGACTAATGCCATTTACAACTCTAGTATAAACTACTGCGAATGTTTAGAAGGTTACACAAACAATGAAGACGGAATCTGTTACCCTAGTTTTGGAAATTCTTGCGGAAATAATCTTTCCATTTCCTGTAATTCTGGAGCAGGGTTGGTATGTGTAAATAAAAAATGCGATTGTGGTTTGGGAGAACACGGTTACTTTTCTGAGGACTTGGGACGATGCCTTACCTTCGTAAATGGACCTTGTGAGATGGGCGACAATTCCTGTACTCCTGGCGCAGAATGCGTGAAAACAGGACAGGGACGACATCAATGTCAATGCAGGCCTGGGTTCCTTCCGGTGGATGGGAAATGCGAAATTGGTTATGGATTCTCATGCGATGACCAAGAGTTTTCTCCAAAATGTGACCAAATTGGGGGACTCAACTGTATCAACGGGTTTTGTAAATGTGGACTCTTTCAGAAATACAATCAAACTGAGCTGAGATGTCGTGGGCTTGCGGGTTCAGTGTGTGATGTCAAAGAAAACGGGTTTTGTGTGAATGGGACAATTTGCAAATCCCTTAGAAATTTTAGAAACGTGAACAAAGGCATTTGCGAATGTGATGAAGATTTTTTCATGAATGAAGATGGAACATGCTCTGGACGCAATCTAGTAAACTTGATAACAGATATATTGTAAAAACGTAAAGCTTAATATCAATAAAACACTTTTAAATTTACAAAAAATTGATCTACACAACGTAACTTCCTTTTAATGTTTTCTTCATGAAAAAATAAGTTTTATTCGGTTTGTCCACATCTTCTTCGTTGGTATTTGCCAAAGCATATTTGCGCTTGATGATGCAGACAAAGCAGACAATATTTACGAGGAGGAGAGACGCCATCAAGATTAACATAGAGATTACGAGAACGCTGTAAAAATTAAAATCGGATAAGCAAATAGTTAGAAAACAAATATTTAAAATGCTAACCTAAAATTTTTGGTTGATTTGCAATCTGACTTACGAGCAAAATCAGGTTGCAACTAGAGCCC
>JAANSO010003337.1:0-11632 GCA_036507315.1 Lepidocyrtus fimetarius | reverse complement strand
CAAGTTTGTAATTTTTCTTGTGGCGTTACAATTGATTTTAGAATACAAGGCTATTTGCACCAACTCTCTAATGACGCAAACACTCTTTTTGCAAACTGTCAGTGCGACATATTTCTTTTATGATTACTAAACATCTTACCAATGAAATAGCATTTAGTTTGAAATATTTAAATTTATTTAATTATCTTTTAGGACAATATAATATGTAATTTGCAAGCATTAACTTTAATTTAAAGCTTTAAACGATTATAAAAATCACACCAAAGAACTGATGTGAGCTATTACTTTTTGCATGCGTAAAATACCTTTGAAAAAGTGTAAATTGTATATAGCATTATATACTTCTAAGTCATAACTTATCAATTTTAAAATATATAAAGATTTTTGTTCGGTTCATGGTATTTTAAAACCTTCTTTGTTCATATTTTTGTTATTCAAGTTTTGTTTAATTACGATATAATGCTATTTGATTTGTTCTCTGTATATTTTGTTGCGGACCATTACAGTTTTACAAATCAAGAAACAAGGAGATGAAGTGTTAGCTATTTGTTTAATTAATCATTTTCTCTAAATTGGGTTTGAAACAAAAACAAAACAGAGTTAATCCGAGTAACGCGTTCATATTTTAAATCCTTTGGGGTTGTCGAATGATATGAGCGGTAATGATATTTACACCCTATTGAGAACTCTCTGGCCTCTTTTCACCTGAGAATTAGATAAAACTTTTCTATTTTGTTATCAATTCATTCATTGTTTGCTTGATCAATTTTACGTAAGTAGTAGTAATCATTAATGTAAACATTATGTAAGTAAGGTTATTTTATATAACTTGCACAAAAAGAAGGAAATTATTTTGGTGGAAATTTTGGGTAAGCTCGGAAAATTTTACAAAATTTCCTACACTTTTTATTAAATAATTGAACAAATAGTTAAAATTTCCGTCTTTTAGATTGACAAGAAATCGATTAATGCAACACATTATATTTATACAGTAAATTGATAAATGTAAAAATTGGGTTGAGATATGCCAATTATGACACTGCCCACCTCTGGGGTCACAGAGAACTTTTAAAACTGCGTAATATTCTCAGTTTTTATGAAATTATCAGTGCTTAAAACAATAAAATGTAAATAATAAACACGCAGTTACCAAAATACAATACAAATATTTGTAAGGAGATTATTAATATTTCTTGATGTGGAATCGTGGCTACATCTCGTTGAAATCGACATAAATGGCACCTTTCACACTACAGTTCCTAATTAAATTCATTTGAGGACAATTTAATGAGAGCAGCAAATGTAATAAATCGTGAAATATGAATCTAAGCCCGTGTTCGTGTATGAACCAATATAAACATTCATTACATGGCCCAGGTCAAAAAAAAGTTAATATCTTCATGGACCCCATGCCCTCTTCGGCGGATACAAAACATCGGTATTATACTACGCTTACCTACGGTATTAATCTTCAACGATATTGGAATCACACGGTTTGCTGAATTCCTTTCAATCTAGTATACCAATTATTATGATACATGATTATTTTGTAACTGATAACGTTTTTTCTGGAGCTACAAAAGTTCATAGAACACTTTTCAATTGTAAACTGTGAGGGTGCTTCAATCCAGTTTGAACCAGAGATAATGTAGCTACATAACGATAGCAAGCCTAACAAAATCAAGACAGGTGCACGAAATCTAAAACTAGATTGAAATCTCATTCCACCCCATATGATTCCGTTTCTATTTCCAGACTCATTTGACAAGGAAAAACCTTTCTACAAAGAAGTAGATTTGTCCTTGATCTACTAATTTCTATTATTCTTGCTTTTCACCCTTTTCTCAGAATTGTGGAATCTTACATTATTGGCTGTATATACTTGGGCAGTTGTATAACATACGTATAATATGCAATATTTCCTTTTGCTTTAAATCAGATAAAAAATAGGTTGAAATAAAGTAAAAAGACAGCAACAGGAAACCATTTTGATGGGAAATGTCATCAGCGATAATTGAAAGAACTTGATGAAAGTTAGAAACAAAAGAAAGCAATAAGAACAAAAATGATAGTCGTGCTTGCTTATACATACAATAACTGACCACATTTAAACGATGAAAAATCATTTGGGTAATGATAATACTTATGCACTTTATGTATTTTATTCTCATATTTTACATGAATATAATTACTAATTTTGTCATACTTGTATTTATAATTTATAACTACAATCATGTATTAATTACAATCCTCGGAATACTACTTTTAAGATCAATTTCTTTTTATTTTTGGACCGTTAATATAAAATATATATCTAAGTAATTCTGTAAGTAATAAAAGGAAATGGCAGTGTTGATTATAATTAGGTAAATTATGGTTTAAATATGGCAATGTGCTCAATACAATAATATGTAATAATGATTTTGGTATACATGTAATAATAATAACATTAAAGTATTATTATCTGCTAGAAACAAGTAGATTATGTCAACCAACATGTATTAAGTACAAGAAAGGTTAGATTACGTGAATTGGATTTGTTGTATAAAGCTGCGAACCTCGATGTTTAATAAAATATTATTCATGTTGTGTATTAGTAAACTTACAATTATCGTTATGAGTTAGTAGTTTAATAAACAAATTTGATTTCACAGAATTAATACAAGAAATTGAACAAAAGATTCTTCACTTTTTACAAAAAGTGAATACCATAACCACTTTATCATGAATAGGGATGAGTGGATGGAATAAGTGAGTATCAAAACACTATTCACATTACAAAGGACCGTCGCTGTCCCGTTGTGGCAACTAAAACATACGCGTAAACTGAGGTAATTAGCTAATTAGTTTATAATTAATCGTACCCTAAGCGTGAATGGATCTTTTTTGCTGTACTGATAAATCTGTGGATCTGTACTATAACCAATAATTTCTAGGTCGAAAGTGCGTGGCTGGCGAATTTTTCTTCGAAAGTGAAGCGATGCTGGAATCTCGTTATGGTTGATTTCCAGCTCTCCATCTTTATTTCCCGACACAATTATATACCGCATACGTACCTAAAGGCATTCAACACCGTCGCATTTATTAATACAAATTTATGAAGTACGCAATCATTACATAAGAACAACATATAAACACGTACCAATTGTTTAAGAGATGGTTGAAGTCGAAGAATCTTTATATTTTGGTTTAATGTGATCCATTGGAACCATCAAAATTAATTGATCATCCAATTCTTTATGTTGATTACTGCTTACATGCGGCCTATATGAGCTCACCCCTAAAGTTAGATTGCTTTCAGGGATATCTGAGACAGATCTGCGTCCACGACCTGATCTACTAGCCTGTCCCACCTGAATATATTACACACACATATCATTCATTCTTTCATTACACTTCGTATTGTGCCAGTCCACAACCAAAAAGAAAAAAAGTGGTATGGAAATCATTGCAACAAGTTTAATAAATGAAAAACGCCTCATGCTACACAATACGTATCTTTCAAATCCTTACATAATCATCAGTACATCTGCAGGATTTACCTTGCAAGAGAAACAACCTTCAGAGGAGATGAATTTATCTGTTCCTTCCGATGTAAGGGAAGGTATCCTCTACATCGTAACCACCGTAGGCTGGCGGGGTAATCGTAGACAAGCAATGGCCTTGTCCAATTCTGTGATACCCTGCTGGACATCCGCAAATAAATCCATCTTGTCCATACGATATGCAGCCAAATGCACAAGGGCTTCCAATACAACTGCTGCTCATCTATAGTAAGAAGGTTTTACATCTTTTACACACGTCAAATACAAAAATAGTACTGCTGTTTTAAACATAAATATTTTCTTACTTGAACACAAATTAAAAGAATACTGTCAAACTGGTAATTTTCTGGACAAACACATTTAAAGCTGCCAACAGTGTTCTGACAGGCAGCATTTCCACATGCCCCATTGGAACACTCGTCCTCATCAACGCACTGATTGTAATAATAATGTTGAGCATAACCTTCTGGGCACGCACAACGATACCCACCCACCACATTCTATGAAAATAATTACAAGGAAGTGCGTTATTTTTCTCAAGAATCGCAATCATTTCCGGGAATAGACTTTCTTTAATAGAAAGGATGATCGTGCAATTAATTTTATTACATTTTTTGTAAGTCTTACCTGGCATCCATGTTGACATCGTGAATCATCAGTGCATTCATCTGCATCTAAACACATTGTACCTGAAGGATCAGTGTGAAATCCTCTTGGGCAACTGGAAAAACAAATCGTGTTAGTTTCTTACACTTTCTTAATGATATGATATTTATGTTTGATTATTTAAAAACCTACATGCATTTATAGCTTCCCATAGTATTAATACATGTGCCAGGTGGGGGACAAACACCACCCTGCTCTGAACACTCATTTATATCTAATTCAGTTGAAATAAAAATGTAAAAATTGTGAAATGATCAAATCTAAAGGAAATGTACATTTTTTCGTGTATTGTACTAAAATTTACCTAAGCACTGATCACCAACTTGACTAAATCCTTTCGCACAAGTACACTTGTAGCTACCATTTGTATTTACACACTCATGTTGACAGCCATGGCGTCCTGAAGCACACTCATCAACATCTTTGCAAGTTATTCCATCACTTGACAATGTGTAGCCTTTTCCACATCCACAAAGAAAACTTCCAACCGTATTTTCACAAGTATGCTGGCAAACATTTGGAGTTAGATCGCATTCGTTGACATCTGTCCAGGATTGAAATAATAAGGATTACACGATTACTTTAATCTTTGTCTAAAGTAAAGATTATTATAAGAGAGCGTGAAGTAAAGTAACAGTGTACCAAGGCATTGAGTTCCAGATGCCTTAAATCCTTTGTTGCAGATGCACCTGTACGAACCCAAAGTGTTAATGCAAGTACCATGTTTACATAGATCAGGTAAAATGGCGCATTCATCGATATCTAAATAATAGGAAGAAATCAATGTATTTTAGGGGTAAAATGAAATGATATTGATTTGATTAAATTATCAAAGAAAAAGAATCAAGAGCAATCGCTTTACCACTTCCTATCAATAGAATATCCAGCTTCTAAGCAAAGTTCTTTGTGAGCCGGTGTTCCAGGCTGAGGACACCTTTCACAACGAGCTCCCCATGCTTCGCCCATCGTGCAACAACAATCAACCATTGTAGTCCGAATAAGGCTAGCAGAAGCATCTCTTGTAATACATTGTCCCCCAACAAGTTGGCGGAAACAAACCCCTTGACGTCGATCTGTGCATATATTAAATCGGATTTCATTCTGCTTTCGTCAATTAATAAAACATCATAATAACAATTTGACTAACCAATGCATTTGGAAAAGTCTTGAGAAGGCTCAAATCCATCAAAGCATTCACATCGGTATGATCCTGGAGTGTTGATACATCTGCCATTATGACAAAGACCACCTTCCACAGAACATTCGTTAATATCTCTACAATCATCTCCGCTTCCAATTTGCTGATAACCATCTGGACAGACACACATGAAGCTTCCAATCAAGTTTTTACACATGAACTTGCAATTGTGAGCTGAAGTGGAGCATTCATCCAGGTCGGTGCAATGTCGTTGATCCGGAGAAAGTACATACCCATATGGACAATTACAAACGTATGACCCCACAGTGTTGTGACAGCGGAAGGCACATTGATGGCTGCGTTCCCTGCATTCATCAACATCTTCACAAACCTGATTCGGACCTGGTGCAAATCCATCATCGCAGGCACACTCAAATCCACCCTCAACATTAAAACAAGTCCCATTCCCGCATGCATTCCCAGAAAGGCATTCATTTTCATCTACGGAAGATAATTTATTAAAGATGAGATATGAATAAACCTCCGAGTGACATACTGTTGTTTTATTTACTCAAGTATAAGTGTACCTATGCATTTTTGAAGAGACGAATCAAGTACATACCCTTGACTGCATTCGCATCTAAATGAACCATCTGTATTAATACATTCTCCCCCTTCACATACATCCAAGCGTATTGCACATTCATCCAAGTCTTCACCAACGTCACCGCGACCAAATCCACTTGGGCATAGTTTCTTGAATTCTCCTAAAATATTTTAATATTTTTTTGGGAGTTTATAACTTTGGATTTAGCAAAACTAGATACGCAAAATGACTTCAAAGTTAACTTACTTGAACCGATGGGTGGGCATGATTCACATGAAGACCCCCACGCTTTTGCACCGGTACAACAGCAAGATCTCCGTGTCACGTAGCCCCTTCTAGCCTTGGTGCACACACCAGGTCGACCTACAGACAAGCCTCCTAGTAAACCATCATAGCACAAATCTTGCCTGATGTCTACACATTTTTTCCCGTTCCGGACTTAAAACATAATTTTCTGGACACTGACATAGAAATCCTCCTTCGGTATTGATACATGTTCCATCAGTGCATAGATTCACATTAAGTTGGCACTCATTAATATCTACAATTAATTAATTATAAATCACAATAATAAAACTATGAGCTGAAAAAGCTTTTGAAAATGCATCAAATCATGCTACAAGTATAACCTCTGCAAAAGTTGTCAAATAATTCAAATCCTGGTGGACAGTTGCATATAAATGATCCCATAATATTTTGACATGTTCCAGGCTTTGGACACGTGTTTGGAACTTCATCACATTCATTTACATCCCTACAATTATGTCCATCTGCAGTCAATGTGTACCCATCAGCACAAAGGCAGGTAAAAGATCCTACTGTGTTTCGGCATCGTCCATTCCGGCAAGCGCCTAGCATCATTTGGCATTCATCCATATCTTCGCAATCATTGTTGGGGCTTAATTTGAAGCCCCCATGGCACATACATTTAAAACTACCAAGAGTATTTATACAGGTTCCATTGTTGCAAATGTTAGGGCTTCGCTGGCACTCGTCTACGTCAATGCATGAATCTCTGGTGGGAGTGAGGGTTAAATCCATTTCTGCAAATGCATTGAAAGCTCCCTTGAAAGTTATTACATTCGCCGTAGCTACATATTCCCTGACGTTCAACGCATTCATTTATATCTGGAATTTCCAAAGAAAAGTATTTTAGCAGCAGCTGGAGATCAAAAGGAATCCAAATCATTGCCGTCATATATGATGATGAGCTTTTTAGCTTTTGTATAAACATCCTACTCACATCTTTTCTTTTCATTAAATACCATGAATAAAAATAGCTTGTTTTTGTTCATTTGTATAAATTAGCTTTTTACTTTCTCCATCAGTCTATTTTTTTACCTAAGCATGCCACGTTGACTGTGATCCAATCTATATCCTTGTGGGCAGCGACATTCAAAACTACCTGGAATATTTAGACACTGAGCATTCCCATGGCATGGGTTTGGGCTTCTGCTGCATTCGTTGTCGTCTTTTAAATATCATTAGTAAAAAAATATTTGTAAATTTTTGCCACGAGTTTTACGACTACGCCTTTTTACTTCACGTATGTATTTCATTACACCATATACTTTACCTATGCAAGAATGGCTAGCTTCATCATAAATAAATCCTCTGTAACAATCACAACGGAATCCTGTTTTTGTATCAACACAGGCTCCGTTTCTGCAAAGACCCGGCATCATAGCACATTCATCTATTTGCTCAGGTAAGCCTGTCATTGGATTTATTACTGAACCAGGAGTAGCGCCACACAATGTTGTATATTCCGCTGTTTTGGAAATTTAAATCAAAACAACCGATACTAAACCTTTAATTTTGAGAGAAAGTTAAGGTTTATCAATTGGAGCATTACGTGTAAATTGCTTTGGACAAGGCAAACAAGCATCTCCCCAGGCAGCCCCCATTGAACAGCCTTCATATAATCCAATTCATTTTAATGACACGATTAACAATTCAGATCATTATAATAGATAATTTTTAATACGACTTACAGCACACCATTTTAGTCTGAGACTGATGCATTGCATGACCACATTTTAGGCTGGTCGTATTAAATTCGAGATAACAGATTTCCTTTCTCATATCAACGCACTCCTCTAAAATGTAAGATCAATTTTAAATGGAGCCATTATCACATATAAGATCTTTGTGAATTTCGTTTCTCACGTTGATTTGGCAAAAGCTGGTATCCCGTCGGACAAATACAATGAAATCCTCCGTCATCATTCACACATTGCCCCACGCCGCAAACACCAGGATCCTCAATACATTCGTTAATATCTTGAATTTTACATGAAAATTTTTAATTAAGCAACTGCATAGCATTTTCAGTTACTTGACTCAATTCCAAATTCCGGCATACCTATGCACATAGCCTTTGAAGTGTCTAATCTATATCCGGGATTACAACTGCACATGAAGCTTCCGAATGTATTTGTGCATTTTCCGTGGTCACAAATATGCATCATTTCATCGCATTCGTCAATATCCTCAAGAACTACCTGGTCAGCATACCAATCACGTTGTTAAATAAATATTCAGGATGACATTTCATTAACTCAAATATTCAAATATTTTGATGGCAGTTGTCGATTCATTATTATGTCATGATTAAAAATTTACCGTGCCCTCGTTTGGTCGAAACCCATTTCCACCAGCACAAAGAATATTGTACTCATCAGAGCTTGTCGGTGGACAAATTTCGCATGAGACACCCCAAGCTGTACCCACAGAACAACAACAAGTTGCCCTTGACATGATTTGTCCTACTGGTCTAGCACATTCTCGTCTTGCCCCAATGTTGATTCCTGTCCCAAAAGGTCTCCTATTTCGTGAAGTCGAGTCAAGGAAATTCGCCATCTCCACCATCCAAATAACATTGGCCTTTTCTCTTGTCTAGTTTATAACAAAATTACAATTATATTACTAATGATATAAAAGTTCAAATAATAGATCATTCAACCCTAAAATAAAAGATCTAACAAACTAAAAGGCCACACGATGTGCGTAGGAGGAGGATACGTGGCACAAATTTGAAAAGAGATCTAATAGGTACTATTAAATGCTAGTATCAAAAGTTCTTTTGGAAATACTGGAAGTGGAAACATACCAACACAAGCATTTCCTGCCTCTGTTAATTCATAGTTGGGTGGACACTGACATGTATAGCTACCCTGAGTGTTGATGCAAGTTCCATACAGACAAGAATGAGGGTTTTCACATTCATTTATATCCGTGCAGTTTCCTCCTGTATTATCTAATTGATATCCACGATTGCATATGCACCTTAAAGCAAGCAATAATGGATATTTTTTAAATTACGGCAATAATTAAATAATATGGGTATACTATAAAATATTATAAATATAATTTTATTTACCTAAACATTCCATGTATATTCTCACATTTTCCAAACACACACAAATGATGAAACATTCCACATTCGTCAATGTCCACGCATGCATGGTCATCATCGTCGGGATTCATGAAACCTCATGTCACACTCACATCGGAAGGAACCTGGATGATTTAGACATTGGCCATTTTCACAGAGGTTTGGATTATTTGAGCACTCATCAATGTCTTGACACGAACTCCCATCTCCTTCAAATCCGGCGTCACAGACACACTATAAAGTTAGTATAAAAATGTATTTATCTACACCAAATAAATTGACTTTTTTTAAATTAATCACAGCTTACTCTAAAAGACCCTTCAGAGTTTATGCATTGGGCATCAGTATGACATCCTCCATTGTTTACTTGACATTCATTTATATCTCTGCAAACTGAACCATCTCCGGTAAATCCTTCAACACATCGGCACTCATAGTGACCCTTCAGTGTTGACACATTCGGCATTTAATGCACATACATAGTTTCCCATAAGACATTCATCCTCGTCTACACAATTTGGCCCAATCTCAGGTCGGACAGAAAAACCGTCGTCACAACGGCACATAAACCCTCCCAAAGTATTTTCACAATGACCCGGTCCACAAACCCCTGGATCTGCCCTGCATTCATCCACGTCCAAGCACGTGGATCCATCCGGCGAAGGCATCAAGCCTTCGGTGCATTCGCAATCATATCCTCCAGGACTGTTTTTGCACTTTCCTCCGTTACAAACTCTGGAGTTGTCCTTACATTCATCCACATCAGTACAAGTTTTTCCATCCATTAGTAGCATGTAACCTGGGCTGCAGGCACAAGAATAACTTCCAGGCGTGTTAATGCAGATAACGTCACAACCTCCATTGTTTATTGAGCATTCATCAATGTCTTCACAATGGGCGCGATTGCTGCCAATTTTGTTTATAACCGTCATTGCAAACACATTGATATGTACCCATCATGTTTTCACAAACTCCGTTAGAACAAATTCCTGAAGTTCTGGAACATTCATCAATATCTTTGCACTCCTTTTTATCTGGCGTAAGCTCCAATCCTGGAGGACATTCACAGCGGAATGAGCCAGGAACATTGATGCAGCGTCCACCTCTACATAAACCGGGGGTTATTTGACACTCATCTACATCCATACAAGTTTGCATCATCATTGTGCTCTCATAGCCAGTGTCACAATTACAAGTGAAACTTCCAGGAATGTTTTGGCATGTTCCATTTCCACATACGCCGGCCATTATAGAACACTCATCAATATCTATGCATTTTATTGCGTCTTCATCCAAAGCAAAACCCTGATTGCACCGACAGGTGAACGAGCCCACAGTATTTCTACATCTTCCATTTTCACACAACCCAGGAATCATTGTACATTCGTTAATGTCTCGTCTTCCAGTTGAGCCCATTCCACGTGGACATAGTTGTTGCATTGCTTCACTTCCTGGTCTAGGACAGGGAAGACATTCTCGCCCCCAGGCCCGACCAACACTACAATCAACAATCGGACCGCAGATAGAGACCATCTAAAGGCCTCTGACAGATTCCATGTTTAACTTGCATATAGCAAAGTTCTTCCCTGTTATCAACGCACTTGGTTCCACCATTTTCCAATTCCAGCCCAGGTGGGCATCTGTTAATTTTACATTGGGATATATGAGAAATTTAAAAATATTTGTTTATTTTATTTTTTGTTTGCTTGTATAAAAAATTATCTTACGTGCAAGTAAAGGAGCCTTCTGTGTTGACACAAGTTCCTCCACCTTGACAGATTCCTGGGTGAAGATCACATTCATTGATATCTGTACACGTTTTTCCATCCAGTTTAGTGAAGCCAACTGGACACTCACACATTCGAGGGTCACAAACTTCACACGGAGAACCCCATGCTTTTCCAACTGAGTTAGAACAACAACATTCCTGACGCAACATTGGTTTCTTTAAGTTGCCTTCACACTTTCCAGCTACAGCTTTTGTCCAGCAAGAACCTTTTCTATTATCAATGCAAATTCGCCCACTGATATCCAGGCCAAATCCTTCGTCACATTTACATTCAAAACTTCCAATAGTGTTAATACATTGGCCATTGGTACATGTTTCCTGAGAGGGATCCTGGCATTCATCAATGTCTTGGCATATTTGGGTTCGAGGATCATATTGAGTTCCAGTTGGGCAGATACATTGAAAGCCACCGATAATATTTTTGCATTGACCTCCACCACAAATGACTCCATCTATTTCACATTCATTTATGTCTATGCAATTCTTTCCA
>JAANSO010003336.1:0-11632 GCA_036507315.1 Lepidocyrtus fimetarius | reverse complement strand
ATCTGGGGTACGGACTAGTCCTTTTATTTTTAGTGATGCTGCGACTGATAGGAATTCTGGGAGATCGATGTTTGCTACTTGGACTTCTCCGTAGTAGATGAAGTTTAAAATGTTTTTTAGGATTGGGGGGCGGACGTCTTTTAGGTATACGATTGGGGTCTGTGGATTGAAACATGATTGGTTAATTTAAGCTTTTTAAATAATCTTGAAATGATCTTTACATGATCTTTAAATGATCTTTAATTGATCTTTAAATGATCTTTAAATAATCTTTAAATGATCTTTAAATAATCTTTAAATGATCTTTAAATGATCTTGAAATGATGTTAAAATGATCTTTAAATGATCTTTAAATGATCTTGAAATGATGTTAAAATGATCTTTAAATGATGCTAAAATACGAGAACAAAAATACTAACCTGCACGATATTCCCACCCCCACTCCCACTACCACCACTCCCCCCATT
The DNA here is from genome assembly GCA_036507315.1 of Lepidocyrtus fimetarius. Taxonomy (NCBI): domain Eukaryota; kingdom Metazoa; phylum Arthropoda; class Collembola; order Entomobryomorpha; family Entomobryidae; genus Lepidocyrtus; species Lepidocyrtus fimetarius. The sequence goes on along the minus strand of JAANSO010003336.1, from coordinate 11,165 downwards.
CCCCCCAAGAACCCGCTGAAAGAACCCAGAGCAAGCAGCAAGAATAATCTTATGAGCCCTAAAGCAAACTATCCCGTTCCTCCTATCCCCAGTTAAACCCTCCCCATCATCCCCACCACCACCACCAGCTGCCCCTAACACTCCCCCATCATCCAAACACGCTACAGTACAATCACTAAACTCATCACTTTCCCGTAGATACTTGAACACTGACTGTAGATTGTGTACGTAGTCGTTCCATTTTAAAGAGTACAGTTCGGGTTGTTGGGGTTGGGGGGTAGTTACTCCCCCTCCTACCACGCTGGGTTGTTGTTGTTGTGGGCATGGATACAAGGGGGTTGGTTGTTGTTGTTGTTGCTGTGGTGATGATGAAGAACGAGTTGTTCGGGTGGAGTTGTTGTCAATCATGAGTGTGGTTGATTGTTGTTGGTTCGTAGTAGTAGTAGAGATGCTGTTCTCTGTTGTTATGGTGATGATGATGGATGTTGTTGTTGTGATGGGTCATGTTATTAAATAAACACACGGGTGTTATGGATACTTAAATGTGTTTATGCAAATCATTATGTAAAGTGTAATTAAACGGTGATTTAAAACAAATTATTTTAATTGATTGTAAAAATTAATTGTTTTGTAATAAATTATATGAATGAGTAAAAATAATAATGACTCTCTCTCTTCTGTAGAGAGTTATACTGAATGATAGAGAGATAGATAGAGAGAGAATCGGGATAATAAAGCATATATAAAATGTAAACGCGTATACGTTTTATTATTTTCCCTTTCTCTTTTCCCCCTTTTCTCTTATTTTTTAGTTCTCTCATCAACACAACGTATATATATGGATTTTAAAAGGAGTGAGAAACGGAAGAGAGAAACGAGAGAGAGAGAGAGAAAATTTTGTTCATCAAAGTCATCATCATCGGAACTCATCGTAAATCGTTGTTTTTTTATATTCTGTTGAATTCGTGTGTATGGTTTATTGGAAGGATTGCTTTTTTTGTTTTATCATCATCGGGTTTTAAAAGGGGGAGAGAGAAGAGAGAAGGATAGATTTTGTGAGATGGTTTATGTGTTGGAATATAGTCGTTGGTGTTTTAGAGAGAAAGAGATGGAGTTTTGGATTGTTTTTGTGTTATTATTACGTGATAGGTTTTTTGGGGGGATAATGGAGATGTGGGATTGTGTTTTTTTTTTGGAGAGAAGGAATAAGGGGATATCATAAAAGGGTTGGTTTTTGTAGCATTGATTGGGAAATGGGAAAGAAAGAAAGATGTTTTTTTAAAAATGATTTGGATTATTTTTTATTAAAATTTTAGGGTTTCGGATGGGTTCGGGGGGTGATGTTGTTTCTTGTTTTGGGTTGTGATGGTGGTGGTGGTGGGGGGTTAATATATGTGGGGTATTATTTTGGTAAATATGAAATGTGAATGAAAAATTATTTTGTTGCGTGGAGACTTAAATTTGCGAGTTAATTAACATGTATTTAAATTATGCGATGGAAACTATGATTTGTTATATATTGGGATTTAATTCTATGCTTTTTAGTCGGTTTATGCGTTACCATAGTGATTTTTTTCTTCAAAATTTCCGAAATTTCAATGCTACGTTATTAAATTGCTTATTGAAATGATTTTAGGAAAGAATCGCGAGGATTTTTTAAAAAACTTAAAAATAAATGAAATTACACGGTGTTTTTAAGAATAATTTATTTAATTCATATACGTGTATGATTACTTATACAATGGTACAGTATAACTAGTAACCATAGGAACATATATAATTTTAAAAAATAATAAATACAAAAGATTTGGTTCAACCAACACAAATTCAAATTTCAACTCATATATTTATCCAAAAATAATGTTAAATAAGTTTGAAATTAATATCGCAAAGAAATAATTATACAAAATCATACAAGAGAAAGTCAAGTCCTTCGTTAAAATTTACAATCATCAAAAAAAAACTCACAAATAAATTTTTAATTAACCTACATGTAGATTTGCAATAAAAAACTATCGTAACAGATTCGTATATATATACGAATTCAAAACGAGAGATAATCAGCAATTCTATTTTTAGAATTTTGTATCATCAGATTCATGTAGTGTTCGAAAACCCCGTATATATATACACATAAAAAACAGACACAATTTAAATCTTACCATATGTGTATGACTTTTTTTGTTATAATTTTGTACTTTAAAAACCCCCAATTATAAATATTTCAAACACAAAAACCCCAAAAAAAAGTGAATTACTCAACTATGCAGAAATACTCCTCTAATTAGAAAAAAAACTACAAGAATCCCAAACATGATCCGCCGCCCAGTACTATCCCGAGTAAGTCGCCAATCAAAATACCAAACCCAACAACCACCTTCATCCCGCCCCAACACCCAACTCCTAGACGACATCCTACTCTACCCAGACTCCGAACTACTACCCAACCTATCCTCTGGGTTCGTAATTAACAGCCCTACTGCTACTACTGGTCAGCAAGATCCTGATTATTATAATAGTGTTGTTGGTGAAAGTAGTTTACTAGAAGACCAGTTAAGAGCATCCCAGTACTATAATAGTAACGTAGTGTCAGGGTTTTAATGCGAACGAACATACTAATAACCGTAACTACATTAGTAATCTAATTGGTCGTAGTAATGTTGGTAGTAATGTTCGTAGTAATTTTCGTGGGAGGAAGGTTAGTTTTTTTGTATTTTTTATCTTTTTTTACTCATTAGAATTTTTTAATTAGGATCGTGTAATTAAAAAATGCTTGTTTTGTGTTTGGTGCATTTTTGTGTTGTTGAAATGCATGAAATATGCTTGGTTTTTAAAATTCTTGATTCTTTGCCTTTAATTGCTTGATTTTAGTAATCAGACACACATTCAGGATCAGATCAACTAAAAAACCTGTGCATAATATACGGTAGAATAATTCAAAACGTTTTTACATGATCCCTTCGTTCCCATAACAACCAAAACAATTTTTGTGTATTTTAAACACAATCAAACGTTTAATTTTAGAATAAGAATCCAATCTCTCTCTCCCGTTAGTCCCGTTATATACGGTAGAGTATATTTCAAAAAGGTTACATGATCCCTTCGTTCCCATAACAACCAACAATTTTAATTTGTTTTTATACAATATCTAACTACCGTGTACGTTTAATTTTATAATTAGAAGCCAAAAACATCTCTCCCGTTTTAGTTTCCATAACAACCAAAGAAAGCGGATTTCTAGTATAATATAAAGAAAGCGAAAAGTCAAGTTAACATCGTATAAGAAAAATACACAAAGTGAAAGTCTTATAGAATCAACCCGTTTTTTTGACTTGTATATATATAAAGAAAGTGTGTACACCTAATATACATAATTATACACGATACCCAACCCAGTACAAATATATATAACTAGCTGCTGCAGTGAAAGGTACAAATAAGTATTATACTTTCTCCAGTGTGTATATATATACCCACGAATCTATATACGTTTACTTTCACTTACTACAACAGAGAGTGAAAAAAAACCTCACATACGAGTAAAAAAAATATCTGCATAATACACACCCGCAAAATCATCATCATCATCATGTCCCCCTTGTCTCTCTCTCTATTTCCTTTCATGTAAAAAATATACTAAAAAATAGACAGATATAAAAAAAAAACGTAAAAAAAGACGTTCAAAATTCGTGAATTAGGTTTTTTTAACGTAATTTTTATTACGGTATAAAATTAAATAATTGTATAAATATATATAACAGGTTTTTAAATATATATTTTGTATTTACACGAGAGAAAGGTTAAAACAAAGTAAAATAATTAAATAATACGAGAGAGAAAGTCTCTCTAAGGGAACCATGATCGTGTCAATGGCAAGTTTTTTATATAACATTTAATGGGATAGGTTTTTTTGTACAATTATATTTATATATGAACGTGTATGTAGTCATGGTGATTTAGTATTAGAATTTTTTAAAAAATACAACGGGGTAGTATTTGTAATTTTACGAACTGTTTGTAACTAACCCGAGAGAGCGCGTGTGTCTTTTTTTTAAAAAAATACAATTAATCGTGTGGTTTTGTTTAACAAAAATAAACCGTAGTCATATATTTGAGTGAAGTTAAAAAAAGTTGAACTAATTATGGATAGATAGAACGATATAGAATAACCCGTTTTTGTATATTAGTTTTAAAAAATTAGTGAGAGAAGTTTTATGTTTTGATATGGAGTTTATATATTTTTAGTAAATTGTACGTGTTGTTATGGAAACGTGTGTGTAAAAAAACTCGTGATTTGTGATTTTCATATTGATTTTAATATAACAAATTATACATAAATTTCTCGGTGGTTTTGTGTATGTCGTTGTTTGGTTTTTATACAGAGAATTATGAATAATGTGAGTGGGTTTTTTTAACTAATTATATTTTTTACTAATCAAGTACTCCTTATCCCTTAAATGAATGATGAAAATTAACAAAAATCTATGATTCATATGAGTATAATGAAAATTGTTTTATTTGAAATTATATAGGGCTCAGCAGACTCAACATACTCACAACCATCATCGGCAGGAGACTTTGTCTCTTGATGAGGAGAGGGAAGTGCTTAGACGTGAGACTGAGAGGCAGGCTCTTAATCAGTTGGAGAAAGCTAGGGTATGGTTATTTGAATGACGTTTTCTTTCTTCTTCGTTTCTTTTTATACTTTTTAAATTAAATATGTTTCTTGTACCCCCAAAAATATCTTTTAATCCTCTTTTTAAAAGAAAACAGCCCCGATTTTTAAAATTACATAATCCTGATCTTTATATATATAACGAAAGTCTTGTTAACAATCATAACCTTGTATGTTTCTTTTACCTTAAATACATGTGTGTGTATATATAACAGCTAAACCCAGAGACTGAGAGGCAAGCTCTTAATCAGTTGGAGAAAGCTAGGGTACTTTTTTATATATATTACTTATAATAGTATTTTAACTGCACGCTTCTTGTGTGTTTATTTCTAATTTCTGTTAAAATTTTACTGACTTGATTGGTTTAATAACCTTAAATTACTATGCACGGTGAAAGTTTGAAGTTTGCAAGTCGTGTAATCTATCAATTCGTTGTTAATTTTATTCACTTATTTGGAACTCATTTCTGACTTATTTGTACCTCAATTCTGACTTATTTGTAACTCATTTGTAACTCATTTGTACCTCAATTCTGACTCATTTGTAACTTATTCGCACCTCATTTCTAACTCTTTTCAAAAACTTTTTTCTAAAACTAACATAAAATTCACTATATTCCAAAAAAATATTTTTAAGCAACCACAAAAGTATTAAAATATTCATATAATTTTGTTTTTTGTTAAACCCCCACACACATGACCAAAAAACAGTTAAAACCAGTAGCCTTCGCAATCCGTACAAACGTATCCTACGACGGAACGCTAGACGATGACTCCCCAGTCCACGGCTACGCAATCTCATTCGGAATCAAGGATTTCCTTCACATCAAAGAAAAATACGATAATAACTGGTGGATAGGTAGGTTAGTTGTAGATAGCCAGAATGGAGCCAACATGAACAATGGGATAAGTAGTGGGGATGTTGGGTTCATACCTAGTCCTGTTAAACTAGAGAATATTCGGATGACTCAGAGTCAGATGAGGAATAATAAGATTGGTGGGGGGAGTGGGGTTGGAGGGTTAGGGGCGGGGAAGTTGACTGGGTCCAGTAATAATTTAGGTTCGTATATGTTAGTCAATTCTATTTTTTTTAAATTATGTAGTACTGGTTGCTATAGTTCCGTATTCATATAACCCACAGGGTTCGACCTAACAGGAGGAGACAGCGGAGGCGGAGGCGGCGGTCTCATAACAGAAGAAAGCGACTCAATACTCAAGTCTGGTTCCGGAGGTGGAAAAGAAAAGCGTAAACCATTTTTCAAGAAGCAAGAGAACAGTCCCCCGTATGATGTGGTGCCTTTCTATGAGACCTGTTGTGCTTGTTGGTCCTTCACTTAAGGGCTATGAGGTCACTGATATGATGCAGAAAGCTATCTTTGACTTTCTTAAACATAAATTTGAGGGGAGGTTAGTGTTATATCACAGTACTTTTTACAATCCGTTACCATTGGCAACCAACCTATTTCGTGATTTATTTATTCCAGAATCATAATAACCCGTGTAACAGCAGACATCTCGTTAGCAAAGCGTTCGTTACTGAACAACCCGTCCAAGCGCACGCTGATGTAAATGACCTTAACAATTTGATATTACATGATGATTCAATATAACGTTTAAATAACCTAAAGTAATTGCTCTTTTGTTATTCAGGGAGCGTACAAGCTCTCGGTCTAACTGTATAGCAGAGGTCCAGGCAGAAATAGAACGAATCTTTGAGTTAGCCAGGTACGCTTCAGCTTGTTGTGCTCGATTGTGATACGATTAATCATCCTTCTCAGCTTGCCAAAACTAGTCTTGCTCCTATCATCGTTTATCTCAAAATTTCTAGTCCTAAAGTAAGTGTATATATCTCTATGACAACCATGTTTTTAAACAAACTCTCTAACGTAAAACCTTTGAACCCACTTAGGTCCTACAACGCCTAATAAAATCAAGAGGAAAGTCCCAATCCCTGGTCCTTAAACGTCCAAATGGCCTCCGCAGAAAAACTAGCCCAGTGCTCCTCCGAAATGTTCGACGTGATCCTAGACGAGAACCAACTGGAAGACGCTTGCGAGCACCTAGCAGACTACTTAGAATCCTACTGGCGTGCTACCCACCCCCCACCACCACCCCCTAACAACACAACGACGTCTAACAACAGCCAAATGAACACTACTACGTATGACGTCGTCATCGTTTTCACCTTCTAATATGCTCGCAGCGGTTGGGATAAGTGCAGCTAGTTCCGCTGGCGTGAATGCTGCTGCCTTAGCCGCTGCTAATAATCATCCTCATCATCATCATACGCAGCAGCATCACCATGGGGTTAATCCTAATTCTATCGCTGCTGCGGCTTCTGTTGCACATCATGCTGTAGGGATCATGGGTGGGGGTGGGTATGGTCATCCCCATCATCATGGTCAGCAGCAGCAACAGCATTTTCATGGGGGAGGTATGTGATGGGTTGTTGGGTTACATATATGATTGTTTTTTTAGTTTACGTATTCGTTAGTTTCCAGGGGGATTTTGGTTTTTTGGTTGTCATGGCAATTTATATTCTGTACGATGTACACACACCGGTTTTAAGTTTCCAGATCCCCATGGAAACTATATACTCATAGATTTAACTACATCTTTTTTTCTTGTTTTCAGTAGTATTCGCTTATAATTTCGCAAATCAAAAAAAAATTCTTTTCTTACAGCTCTGCTTCCGCATTAGAAAACAAAAATTTCGTTTTGTGTAATTAAAAATATTATTTTTTCCTTTCCTTTTTTACAAAACAAGTCCAAAAATACCAACGCAAATAATTATGTGTTAATTTTTTTTCAGGCCCACCACCCCACCAATTCCAAGGAGGACCACCACCACCCCCACACATGATGGGACCTTACGCACAACCCCCACCACCACCACACCACCCCCGCCACGCTTTCCCACCACCCCAACAACCTTACATCCAAGACTCCTCCCCATACAACAACCCTACCCGCTACCCTCGACCCCCACCCCACATCCCACCACCCGGAGCCCCAATGTACGGCCAACCCCCCGACCCACTACTACTAGGGCCACCCGGCGACGAAGAACCAGAAGACTACGACGAAGGCACATTCGACCAATTAACTATGCAATGGAGGGGGAATAATGACTCTTGGGGTAGTAGTAGTGGGTCTGGTGGTGGAGGATTACCCCCACACCACCACGCTCCTCCTCCTCCTCCTCATCATCATCAAAGAAGAATAATGGGCCAACAACAAGCACTAATGGGTCCACCCCCACCTAACAATAATATACAACAGTACGGCGGTGACCGCATGATGGGTCAACAACAACCACCCCACATTCATCAACCCCCTCCACCCCAACAGCATTTCTCTCCTAATAATCAACTAAATGTTATATAATTTATATACACACAAATGAAATCAAAAAAATGGTTATAAAAATACTAAAAAAATCAATTTTTTCCATTGTTCAACGAAATAATCATCTTTAAACAAGCAATTCCTCGTCTTCTTCGTCTTCTTGTCTCTCTCTATTTCCTCAGCTGATTTTACAACAGAACCACAATATTTTACGAGAGAGAGAGAGAGAAAGAGAGAGGAGGAGAAAACACTACATACATATAAAAGCTTTATATAAAAAACTTGTTTAATTCCCCTCAACCCTAAAAATATATAATAACTCGTTTTTGTTTTTTGATTATTTTATTTTTCACAATTTAAAATGTACACTACTATATATATATACACTGAAGACATGTTTGTAATCAATCTCCAATGGTAACGTTAAAAAAAAGTTGTGTTATATACAAGCCCTACTACTACTACCCCCAAGACAAATTTATATAAAAAATCGTCCCAAAATTTAAAAACGCGTTATTGAATCCGAACAAAACTTTTTAAAAATTTTAAACAAAAAATGCTGACAAAAAAATTAATTATATGAATGGATTTTAAAAAAGAAATAATCGTGTAAAATGATACATGAAAAAACAAACAAAAATAAAGACATTTTTTGAAAAGGATATATATTTGTTGACATATGGTGGTTTTATTTGTTGTTGCTATATAAGCGTGATGTTTGTGTTTGTATTTAAGTCGTCCTTGTGTGTTGTCTAAATCTGTATATAAAAATCTACGTTACCCACTCTAAAACACCCCGCTACCCAAATTTAAAATAAGTAACCATGGCAACCCCGCAGCCCCGCCCCCGCTACTGGCCATACCTAATAGTCTCGTTAACATTCATGGTAATAATCCTAATAGCAGCAAACAACCAAACCCCAAATAGCACCCCACTACTCCCCCCAATCTCAAACCCACTAACTTCCGAACAAGACGTTACTGCTACCCCAAAAGTAATAACAACAAAAGACGTAGTCTCCGGAAGATACTACGGAAGATCCAACAACTCGTCTTTCTCAGGAACAAGCGATTTGTTAACCTGGATAAGCACGGCTACAGGAGACTTGATAACATACAACTGGAAGGATCCTAGCCCTAATAGTGAAGATAAGAAACGTGTGGTTATCAAGTCCAACCAATTCGTGTCTAGACCTTGGAAAGTTAAGTTTAGTGGGGATTTGAAGTATGTTCTTGTAGGGTTTGAGCCTAGGAGGGTAAGTATTAATTACTTGTTTGGTTATTATGGTAAAACACGTGTTTTATTTGTAGTATTTATGTGTTTTTGGGTATTTCATGCTTTTTTTTGGCTAAACCGGTAGTAGCGTCTCCATAGTAACCGTATATATATCTGTTATTCTTAAAAACGATAATTCTCTTTACAAAAAAATACACATCATTTACACTGATTTGAATTCCAAACTTCACAGCTCTTCCGCTCAACAATCCTAGCCCGCTACGCAATCCACTCAGCAAAGTCAGGAAAGCTACTCCACCACCTCCAACCACCCACACCCCAACCCCAACAACCAACCCCAGACCCCGAAGAAGAACCCGAAGACGCATTCGACCCATCGTTCCAACTAGCAACCTGGAGCTCAGACAACACCACGATCCTAGCAGTACATAAGAACGATATATACGCGTTTCAACTCCAAGGCAACGAAGGGGAGTACTTGAGCACTGTTCGGTTGACTAGGGATGGGAGTGATACTGTTTTTAATGGGGTTGCTGATTGGGTTTATGAAGGTGACCATTTTTTTACTTTCAAATGATGTTAAAATAATGCTAAAATAATGCTAAAGTAATGCTAAAATAATGCTAAAATAATGTTAAAATAACGTAAACATTATATACGTTTTATTCCACCCACAGAGGAACTCTTCACAACCTCAAGCACAGGAATATTCACCCCACAACCCCCAACCCCTACAAGACTAGTAACCTACCTAAAGTTCAACGACACGCCTATCACCCCAATAACATACAGTCTATACGGAGACTACTCAAACCCACCGTACTACGACGGATACTACCAGTACCCAAAGTTCGGAACGGTACGGTACCCAAAGTCAGGGACGCCTAACCCAGTACTATCTATCCACACTGTTAATTTAGACTCACCTGGTTGCTGGGGTGATGGTACTGAAAAAACTAGTAACGTGTACTCTCCAGAATGCAGCTGGGATGTTAACTTACAAGACTTGATGGAGTCGTTACTTAGCAACAATAACCAAACTCCTACTCATCATCACACTAAAGGGTCACGTGAACAGTACCTGATAGGCTCGCTAAAGTACACAGGCGCTAGTGAGTTCACTACGTACGTACTGTAACCGAGTACAGAACAGTTCCTGGATAGTTAGTTGCAACGTAGAGGCTAGGAACTGCGAGGTTATCAAGTCTTTTACACAGTCTCATGGGTGGATTGATAATAGTGCGGTGTTTAAGTATCTGGATGAGTACTTCACGGTTGTTTCTAGTAGGAAAGCTGATGGGTTGGAGTATGGGAGTGTTGTTGGGGTGACACGGTCTATTACTCGGGTTGTTACTGCGGGTGCGTATACTGTTGATGAGATCGTTGGGGTTTACCCTTGGGGGGTTGTTTTTAAAGCTGGGTTGTTAGGGAGGGTTGGGGGTGAAATGGTTTGTTTGGATAGTACTCAGGCGCATTACTATGTTGTTGGGTTGAAAGGGAGTAGCGATCCTGTTTGTATTAGTTGCTATAGTGATTGTAGTTATAGTACTGGGAAGTTTAGTTACTCTGGGGATAGTTTTGTTAATAATTGTGAGAGGGAGAAGCGTGTGAGTAGTGTTGAGGTTGTTACCGTGGATACGCGGGGTAATAATAATGCGTCGTCTGTGGTGAGTCAAGTGTTGGACGATAATAAGGCGTTGGCTGGGAGACTCGAAGACGTGGAGTTGCCGGAAGTTGAGTACTTTAGTATTCCGTATGAGTTGCGTGGGGTTTCGTATAGTTTGAATTGTAAGGTTGTTGGGCCTAGGGGGTGGAAGAATGCTGGGGTAGGGAAGTACCCGGTGGTTGTGGATGTGTATGGGGGGCCTAATAGTCAGAAAGTTAGTAAGAAGTTTAGTGTTAATGA
>JAANSO010003335.1:0-11632 GCA_036507315.1 Lepidocyrtus fimetarius | reverse complement strand
TAAGTTTTAATTCGCAAGCAGTATCAAGCTCCAATATGGAGGAAGGTGGCGCTTTAACTTCGCTTAGAAAAGCAACAACAAGAAAACTGGGCGGGTTTTTTGCAATTAGAGCCAACATGTTTGCAGGAATATCCAAAATACCAATTAAATCATTTCTTAGCTCTTTGATAAACTGAACGTTTGATGATAAACCAGGCTTAACTGGTAATGTGCACATTAATTCGCTAGGCCACAGGTATTCCAGGCTCAAAAGCGTTGTAATAAAGAAAATGCTCATTACCTGAAAGCTGTTTTTAATATTTAAAGTTTTCTTTCCAACACAATTGATAGTAACTGAACGAGCCTCGTCTAAATAGTTATGTAAAACAGATCTTGCCTCTTCAACAATATTGAGCCAAACGTGCTCATTTTGGAGAGTTAATTTTGGCATGCTTTCAATCATGTTAAGTGTACTATCAAAATTCTTGACAGCTTCTTGAATCTCTGTTGGACAGGTACACGAGAAAACAAATCTTGAGGTTAGATTATGACTAACAAACGCTGACGCACATCTGAAGAGTGATCTGACATCAGTTTTAAAATCTGGAGCAGCGCTTGAGTCCGCCATGATTCTATTTAGAAAAAGAAACCATCTGCTTAATCGAATTATTTATATAAAATTCTGACCTAATTTTCTGTCCTACTTTATTGAATATTATCAGGAAGTTTCAAACGTTTAAAAGTTAGTTTATTTTTAAATGCGAAAGAAATATCATCAATATGGATCCAAACCAAAATCGAACAAAGGAATTTTCAAAAATTGTTGAACGCAAGGTAAGCCATTTTATTTAAAACATATTTTTATTTTAAAACATTTTAAAGATTTTGTAATATGATTCTAATTCGTTTTTTTCGCAGCTTGTCTGCAATTTCCCGAACTGCAATTTTACTTCCCTACAAGGAGTTACGTTTAATGAACATGTTGAACTTAATCACGTGTGTTTTCATTGCTTTAAATACGTATCAAATAAGTCGGCTCATTCTTGTAGTACAAGCAATAACGGTCAGACCGGAGGAAGCAGAGGGTCACAACCCAATGTCCCATTTCTACCTGCCAACATAAACACTGGAATATTTGAATTTGTGAGAGCGGTACATATGGGTTCAATGTCCGTCTTGAAAGCCAAGTTTGAACCCACATTAGTTTCTGTTGCAAGTGCTTTTGATTTTGCAAGTCAGTCTTTGGAATCAATTCTAATACAATACTTGAATTATTTCAAGTCAGTAAAATTTCAAATAATTTTGGAATGCACTCTTTTAGATATGAATACTAAACTTGAAAAAATCCGGTTTATGAGAAGCATATATATAAGGTTGTTTCACAAGAATTTTATCGAAGACAATTTAAATTTTGCAGAAAATTTCATACAATCGTTTCTAGATAATTTCAGTGACACGTCTTCGGGCTTTTCACTGGTGAATGTCAAAAGCATGGAACTTAATATTATTCAACTGCAAATGCTGCGAGCCAAAGGAAATTGCGAATTGCCAAAAGAATATCACCAAAAAAGAGGATTAATAAATATAGACACAACATCAAATTGTTTCGCCTCATGTATTGCGAATTATTTTTGCAAGGATGAAATAGTTTTGCCTGATTGTCCCAATAAAAGCAGAAAAGATTTGAACCGAAATGAACGACAAAGATTAAAGCGTATTCTTCAAAAGGAAGAAACGTATATACCTTTAATCAGAAAGCTGCAAAATTCTGGGAAAGTAGATTTTAGCGGGTTTGATGGTGAAGTATGCATTGAAAACCTTCCTGTATTTGAAGAAAAAAATTCTGTAAGTATTTTCGTATTTACATTTGATAAGCAAATATTTCCCGTTTACTTAAGCAAGTTTGATTTTGAAGATAAGATTGATTTGCTTTTAATAGAAAAACGTGATGAAAATGAAATCTTGAACGAGAATATAAGCATTGAGCCTACACATTATCATTACGTTCTGATAGAAAGCTTATCGCAGTTTTTGGGGAAAAAATATTCAGAGAGAAAGTATATTTGTCGCTTATGTTTGGGTTTTTTTCCTACCACATTAGAAGAACATAGCAAATCATGTAGAATTTTGTACGATATGAATTTTAAATTCCCGAAGGAAAAGTTCTACAAATTCCGCAAATTATACCAAAGATTGCCGCTAACATTTTTCCTTATTTATGACTTTCAGTTTGAAGGAGAAAGTATAGCTAATTTCACATCGTTGCCAAATCCAAGATTTACGTTTACTCACAAAACCCACAATGTATTTATCACAGGCTTTCATCTAGTTTTAATCAACCACAACGGAATTGTCTATGAACTTAATTATTTTGACAAAGACGATTGCATGGAAGTATTTATAACTACTGTAATTTACATTGCATCTCAGTGTGCTAAATATGTTCAAGAAACCAATCCGCCTTATCAACTTACAAGTGAACAGAAAAGAACAATCAGGCTCTCAACTTCATGCCCTTACTGCGACCAAAGTTATAATGAAACAGATCGTAAGAAAGTGATCCATCACTCCCATTCAATTGACATTACATATGCAGAAGCTTGTTGTTCAAAATGTAATTGGAATATTCGCAAGCGTAAAAAACTAATTTGTGTGTCAGCAAAATCAAGTAAAAGCCACCATCAGACTATACTTAAAGCACTTCGCCCCGAAATAATTAAGAAAGTAAGCATACTTGCAAAATCGGCGGATAATATAACTGCAATTTATTTTAGCAATCTTCTCGTGTTTATAGATTTTGAAAATTTGTGGGAAGAAAATTTGCAAACATTGAGCAATCATTTGCTTACCCAATCTACTGAGGCAATGACAGAATTTAATTTTAGAATATTACGACAAGGACTGGGCACTTTCTCTACCCATTTTCAAAAAATTGCAAAAATTATTCCAAGATATAAATTAATTGCAAACTCTAGAGCACATGCATTTTCAAAAGTAAATCTTAAAGATATCGTGACAGATGAAGAAATTACTGAGCAAGACTATAATGAATTGCTGGCTATTTACCAATTTGCAAATTGCAATTCGTTCTCAGACTTTAGAAACTTTAGTTTACGAATGAACGTTTATATTTTATCAGATATATATTTATATTTTGTAAATCTTGGCCTGCGTCTATTTGGGCTTTCTCCAACTCATAATGTAACCTTCGCTCAGTTTATATTCGATAGCGCCATGTTCGTTTCCAAATCAAGATACGAATTTATTCAAAACATTGATATATTAAAATTAGCGCAGCAAGGAACACGAGGAGGATGTAATTTTACGACTTGCAATTTTGCTTCTGCAAATGTTGGAAAATGCAATGCTGAGGATGAAGTGCCTACCTATATTATCCAATTGGACAAACGGCAATGCTATGCAGAAAATTTGAGGAAGGAACTTCCATATTCAAGCTACTCATTCATGGATGAAAGTTACGTAAGCCATTTTGATTTGGACAGATTATGTACGACAAAAGGAGTTTCTCATATTATAGTAGCGGATTTGCATTTTTCCGATGAAGTTAAAAAATTAACGCATGAATTTCCATTCTGTCCTGAACGCTGTAGTTTAAAATATGAAGATTTATCTGCATATCAAAAATCAATTTTGCAAAATGTAAATGAAAATGTTAAAAATATTACAAATGAGCGTCTTTTGTGTACTTTGAGGGATAAAAAGAAATATATTTTATACGCCCCGATGCTTTCCTTTTTAAGGAAAATGGGTGTGGAAGTGAAAAAAGTTCACTCGATTTTACAATGTGAAACTTCAGATTGCTTAAAACGATTTGTAGACAGAAATATAAAGTTACGCACTCAATCAGAGTGTCCGTTAATGAAAAACATGCTAAAACTTTCATCAAATATTCTGGCGGGGAAACTTTCTCCAAATCTACGAAATTACACAAATATTAAGGTTTGTTTATCCCGAGCTGATTTTTTGAAGCAAGTCGCATTGCATACCCACAAGGATGTAACAATAATAAATGACAATGTGACTTTAATTCATTTTGAAAAGAAAAATGTGAAATATACTTTTCCATCGTTGCAATATTTAGCCCTTCTTGATTTGTCGAAGAAAGAGTGCTATGCTTTTTTTTATTTGAAACTTAAACCTTTATTTGGAAACAGAATGAAGCTACTTCTACACAACACGGATTCCTTTTTAATTAAAATAAGAGATGTAAACAACACAATTGTCAAAGATTTACTATCATTACGGCATTTTATTGACTTTAAAAATTGCGGAAATTCAGTGCTTGAAAAATTTTGTAATGAAAATATTTTTAATGTCTGGTCCCTCCAGCATTTTACAATTAAGCGCTATTTGGCTTTAAGAGCCAAATCTTATATTATTGTAATTGAATGCACTTGCGCAGAAAATGAAAATATTTGCAACTTATGCAATAAGGTAACACTAGCTGGAGTTCCCAAGTACGTGTCACAAAAAATTAAATATACAGATTTTTATCGAGCATTAACAGAGGAAATATTGACAAATTACAATATTCTTAGATCTATAAACTGCACTCTTGCCATTTATAATGTAAATAGGATAGCATTATCAAAATTAGATTTGTCACGCCGTTTTATTTGTTTTAATAAATCCACTCCTTATCAATAAATAAAGCAAAAAGAAATGTAACATAAAGTCTTGTAAAAAGAAATGTATGTGTTAAGAAGTTTTTTGTTTCTTTCGCGGATTGCTGTTTTCTTTCCCCTCATCATCATCATCTCTATCCTCCTCGCTGCTACTGTCATAACACGAAGAGCAGCTACAATCGCTCTCAGAAGAGCTGCCCAGACTTTCTCCACTCTCTTCAAAGTCCTCTGCTTCAGAAGAAGAGTCAGTATAAATTTCATCATCACTATCATAGTAATCCGAGACTTCTTCAGCTTGATCTAATATGAAAGGATTTCTCGCCATTTTCTTTTCTACAATGTAAAAAAATGTAAAAAATCCAATTTTACTTGCAAAAATATTGAATGGATTTTTCTTCAATGGTTGCGTAAAAACATGTGAAAAACCCGCAATTTTATGTAAAGTAAAATGTGAATTGTGCAAAATAAGATTTCAACATTTTCAAAATATAAATGTCAAATATTTGTCATTCTGTTTATATGTCATTCCGTCTAACCTCTGATTTTATATGAATACTTTAGTTTGATATGTCTTAAATTTTATTGAACAAGACAGGTTATATTCAGATTAATTTATATCTCAATTTCAGTAGAATTTGCAAAAAAATTTTAAGAATCTATTAATTTTTTAAGATTGCTAAATGGGCTTTTCCACTAGTTAATAAAACATTATTTGTAAAATACAACTTGTTCAAATTTAAAACGAAGAACATTGTTTGTTGGCATGTGAACGGCTGCAAAATGCATGCAGAAAACGAAGAAAGTAGTTTTTATTGCATTCCCTAACAGAAAAGTATGAATTTGAAGGTTTTTTTAAAAAATATGTTTTAGTTTGAAAACGAAAGATTTATTCATGCACTAGTCAGAAAATTAGTATAATGTGCAAAAAATTCTACTTACTTAAATCCGTGGATGAGAGGCTTCCTAGAAAAATAACTTCAATCCCTTCCCAGTAAATGTGCAAGTTCTGTAAAAGGTTAAGGATGATTTTATTAAAGTTATGAAAACTAAATAATGCAATATCATATTTTTTATAGTAGACATACTAACTCATTTATTTTTTTTGAAATCACAACTCTATAATTGTTTTTTAAACTGGTATGCAATTACTTTGACAATGGAAATACTAAAAAGCTGACAAGGTTTGCAAGCATATAAAGAAAACTGCATTTTCTAGAGGGTTTATTATGAGTTCTTACGTATTTTGTTAGATTTTTAAGCAGCAATTCCGCACAGTTCACTTTGCACGTTTCGTCCTTCCTCGTTCAGCTCCTTTGGTTTTAACAGGAGTGTTCCTCTCCAACACAGCTCCAGATGAATATCAGGATTTAGAATCAATCTCCTGCAAAATAAAAACAAAAAAATGTCATTCAAACGGTTTTATATAAAATCACAACCATTCACAAACGCGCAAACTTTCTGTTACTTATGCTTACTGATTTCATTAAGGGGCAAACCAAAAAATGAGACAACAGCAAAAACAAGACTTTAATAACGAAAATAATGCCAATGGGGCATCATGAAAAACAATTACAAAAATGTTTCTATCGCAGCACATTTTAACGGTTTTAGGAAAAAGTTTGTACCTTTAGGTTTGTAAAAATTATTAAAGTTGGCTGACACAAGTTTGGCTGAACAGCTGCAGAAAATACTTCGTAACTGTTTTAATGTAAACATAAATTTTAACTTTAGCACAAGTGACTCATTTGAGTTAAGTACACGAACGATGTTCACTTTTAATATAAACAAAATGAAGATGAAATGACAATTTTTTCTTTAGATTACTCACCACAAACTCAAATCTTTTTAGCGACACTTTTTTGCTGTTTATAAAGTTAATACAGTGGTTGACACTTCACTCTTATTAAAAAGATTTCACAAAGAAGAATATTCATTCAGTCCATCAGTTCTAAACTTTCACAAAACAAAATCAACTCTCCAGCGTTTTTCCTACAAGTCCTTTTCATTTAGCTTTTTGAGATTGAATGAAAAGGAACAAAGATCAGTCTTCCAATATTATGTGAAAAACTCATCTAAAAGTTAACTTCTGGTTTTTATTTTTTCGATTTCTCTTAAAAACTGACAAAATATGGAAAGAATCCTCTTAAAGGGAGCACTTGCTCTCTTTTTCCTCTTCGCCTTTTTTATCGGTTTTTTAAAAGCCGAATGTGGTCAACATCAAGTAAACTCTTGTCCAGAGTGCCTTGGCAAGCCAGGGAAATCTTGTGTGTTCCTGATTGAACAAAGTGGAAGAGAGCTGTGCGTGGGAAAGAAGCAAATTAAAAGCTTTGCTTATCAACGTATTGTGACAAGTGTAAAGCGGTGCAGAGCTATTCCTGCCAGAAATCTTTCGGATAATATAGACGGTGCGTGAAAATATTAGGAAAAATGTTGATAGAAAAGAGTTTTTTAAAGTAAAATCCCACCTACAATGTTTTTTTATTTTTAGAAAAAATCACGGATACAAATGCTGGTTTATTTCCACAATCTGAAACAACCATTGACAGTTTAAAGGAGCTGGGATTGGGAGAAAAGGAAAAACAGGACAGGGAACCAGAAACAAGAAAGAATGAGACAGTGGAAGGTAAAAAATGAGTTTCAATTAAATTTGACGCATTTTAAGATTTTTCAATTGCCTTGAAGTTAAACATTCACGCATTTTAATTTTTTACTTAAAAGGTTTTCCATCAATTGATGCTGATTTGCCAGAAATGAAAACGGAAATGCTTACTACAGAGAAACCATTAACATCAAGTAAAGCTACTTTAATTGACTAGTTAGCGTTGTTAAATATTTTATGTCCCAATTTTATATAAAACAAATCCATTGTTTTAATTTCAGATGGCCCAGCAGAAAAAGAAACTTTTGCTCCTATCCCAACTTCTTCCACTCCGTCTCCAATTTCATTCACATCAACCCAACAAAGCATTGCATTTGAGAATTCGAATGATTCTTTGTTACAAGAAAAAGAGGAAGGGATGGAAGCAGCACAAGAAAGAAATGAGTCACTGCTTGAGCTTAACTCTGCACCTGCACCCTTTCAAATCCCATCAACATCATCATCTTCGGCAACAACGACGAGCCAGACGGTTGAGGCAAGTGACTCTGCTCCTTCCCCTCCAGTTTTTATGGCATTCCTTTTCGAGTTTTCTGTACAAACTCCTTACAATTGCAGCAATATAAACGTAGGTTTTTAATATATAAGCTATATAAATAGTTGTTCATATTCATATAGAACGGGAAAATCAAAGAAAACGAAATGAGAGAGTAAGCCAGTGTTGTTTTTTGTTATTAGACTCTGAAGGAATCCCCGTTTTGGCCAAGGAAAGCAAAAGCTGCGTTTCATGTTTGCAAGATGAGCCAGCAAATATTAAGATTGAACAATGAAGGAGGAAATGTTGATGACGCTGTTCTGGACTGGATAGCTCCAGTTTTGCAATTTGAAGAACAATGCAAGTATTTGCAGTTCTACAAGAACAAGTGCAGCCGAAGATTTGTGTGAATCATTTATTTCAGTTAAAAATCGTAATTAAATACACATATTTTAGTTAATGCATGCAAAAACATATTTCTTAACATGCCCCAGTAATAATAAGCGTTTTTAAATAACTACGCCGTAAAAAATTCTGTATAATTTTAAAATTTATACGAGATTTTTATTTTAAGAACATATCTTGAAAAAGTACAGGTTATTTTAAATCATTTCACTTAATAAAGATATTTAAAACTTAAAAGTCTTTTATCAGAATTTCGGTGTTTCCCTTCTTTCCCTCTTCATTTTTTCTTTCTGGAATTTTTCATACTTTATCGGGAGTCAAAACGCTTAAGCTAATGCGTTTGCTTATAAACACTCAATATCCTAATCAACAAGTAAGTTCCTTTTAGGATTTGACATAATTCATTAGAGCAGGGAAGAAAAGCCAGAGATTTTTTCTTAAAGAAACCGATACACGAAAAAAACGAGGGGAGAGAGTCGGGCAAGCAAAAAGGTTCATTTCCCTCGTTTTATCTGCCTCTTTGCTTTAGTTTATAAGCAGTCCAAAACAGATCTTCCATATTCCTTTCATTTTCTTTAAAACTGCAAAAAAGCAAAAAATCTTTTTTAAGAGAATTCAGTTGAGTTAAGCAAAGTCAAGCAAAAATAATGCAAATGGAAACAAAATGCGGATTTTAAAGGGAGAAAGAAAAATGCAAACAACCGTTTACTTTCACTGTTTCTTTAATTTCAATTCTTAGCATAAATTAGTTTTTATTAGATTCCCTTTCGCATCTTATTTCTCCTTTTACTTCATTCCCCTTTCTCGCTTTCACTTTTTTGCCTTTCTCAGACTTTAGTAGCCTTTCCACTCTGCATTTTGACACGATAACCAATTAAATCAATAAATATAGTTGATTGACAGGGGACTTCAAGCCCACCTCACCCCGCTTTCACCCACACGCCACATGCCACTTTCCCCGAGCTGGCTACCTGCCAACCGGAAGTGAAAATAAACAGGAAAGTGGGTCAAGTGGCACGCTAAGGGAAGACAACCTAGACTACTGCCGTCATGGATTTTAAATCAATAAATTTATATATTAAAACGTGCTTTTACTTCCAACAAATATTTAAAGGGTTTCCATTTCACTATTTGGAATCTACAGGGGGATGCGTAATCCGTAAAGAAATCAAAAATCAAATCTGGGATGTAAATCTCTACGCATTAAATTTTATAGGTTCGTTTTACCTTTGGCGGTTACAAAAAATAATCCGTAATGGTGACGTGGTTCAAGATTTGGAAAGATTTTTCATCTTCCTGTTTCTTTCTACTGCTTACGTCTGTGTCCGTAATGGAGTCTTCACTTTAAAAAAATGCGCAGAAGAGTTTTTCTACATAATTTCTCAAGTTATAAAAACATCGCGGATCTTTTCTAAACATATCAAATCAGCAAGGAAATCTACAGAAGTCTTTTATACTTTAATTTGCTTCGGTATAATATTCATCTTAGGAATTCTAATGGGTTTGCTGATTGCCTCCAAAGAACTATCCCCTTTGGAAATAATTATTGCAGACTTCTACCCTTGTCCTTTAAGTACAAGTTATATTTTCCTGAGGAAAATTGCAAACGGGATTTTGTTTATTGTAATTACAGCTATTTCAGTTTATACCACAGCCGCCAACGTATTCGTGTTCCTTCATGTTTGTATTTTTACAAATTTTGTTGAAGTACTGTCAACGGAATTGCCTTCAGCCGGGATTCTTGGATTTTCAAAGGCATACAAGTTATTTCGCATTATCCAACTGTTTTTAAAAATGGTAAACAAGGTTATTGAATTTAACGTTCTGAGCGCACTAGCAGCTTACGTAATACTTTGTACTTGTAGTGGATTTTCATTAATTAGATTATTTAAAAACCTTTCACTTCCTTTGTATATTTTCTTTGCTTGTATAATTCCATACTGTCTTGGACAAGTTTTCATTTTGAGTTTTCCTGCAGTTATTTCGTACCAAATGGGGGAAGAATTTAGACAGTGCTGGAAGAGAAAGTTGTACAGCAAAGAGAATAGCAGGAGATTGAGGTCATGCCCCAAAATTGGATTTTGTTGTGGGCCGATTCAGCCATTTAAAAATAGCACGTTTTTGACTTACCTCGATACAGTTATTAACAGCATTGCAAGTGTCGTTTTATTTTAGCTTTGTTAACCTGTAATAGTTTATACAAATCAAGTAAGTAAGTAAATTAAGCAAAGTCTAAAAATTTATTAACGGCCTGTAAAACTTTGAGACTTTGAGACTTTTAAATTTATTTCAGTTAGCATTCATATAAAAATTCACATTTGCTTTCATTTCTCAACTTACCCCATAAACATTATTCTAATCGTGAAAGTAGCTTTCAATCGATAAATAAAATTCCAGCATTTACCTGAATTTAATAAATTTTCCGAGTTAGACATGTGGAATAATAAATTGTTGAATAAGGTAATTACAAAATGCTCATTTAAAGAAGTGAGACCTGAGCAAAAAAGTAAAAGAAGTTAGGTACAATAGGTACCATAAATTACATAACTAATCAATATTTCAACCTAAGCACCACAAATTTTAGTTTTATAACAAACAAACACGAAACCCCATAAATTTTTTATCATAACAAATAAAAATTTTGCCACGGGTATTCCAACTCTCAAAAACAAACGCCCTATTTATTGACCCCTACTTTTTGTAAAAGGGCACAAGTTCCGAGTAAACCTTGGAAGTAATACATTCAGGTAAAGCAATAAAATGGAATTCAACATCAGAATTTTTATATTTTTCTTAAATTCCATTCTATCCGTTCACTCATTTCCATTTGAAGTTGAAATCGGCTGCTCCGTAAACCTAATAAAATCGTCAAACTCGTCCATTGAGAATTTTACATTCCAGGAGTATATTCCCTTAACCATATTTGAATGGGACAAAATAGATTTCCAAATTAAGCTCCCGTTTTTCCTCGACATGTTCCAAAGTTTGGAATCAATAAGCTCGGTATTAACTCAAAATGTAGAAACATTAACGATTTCTCATAACGAAGGATATCTTCAATTTACAAGAAAGTTTAGTCTAAACTCCTGCGTTCTATTTCTGCTCTACACTGAAACATTCGAAGAGACAGCTGTAGCCATTCAAAACTCCGGATTTGGAACAAGTGAATATGCAATGTTCTTTTTAAGAGTTCCAAACGTGTCATTTCATCCAATTTTATTTAATTTTATGGGAAACAACCTTTTTTTATCGGACGCGTCTCCATTTCACGCCGATTTGATTTTCTTTTCCGAAAAAGAAACGCAAGTTTATTGCTATTTCTGTCCTGATACAAAACTACATTTTACAAATATCTCCTCCATTTCCGGTTTGCGCACCATTTCGAAAAACCTAAACAGTCAAGGCTATAGCCTTCCCACATCAATGGGACTTTTAATGTCAAAATGGACTCTGATTGATACTTGCGGGGAA
>JAANSO010003334.1:0-11633 GCA_036507315.1 Lepidocyrtus fimetarius | reverse complement strand
CAAATGAGCGAGCAGTTAAGTAGTTTAATTGGGATATCTCCAGGCGGAGGACTTGGTGGTGGTAGTGGTGCTGGCTCTGGGCCGCCCTCTTCTATTCATGGAATAGTGCCGGGTTACAAAGGTGAGAAGAGTCCTAGTCCAGTCAGGCATTCTAGAAGTGTTGGTGCAACAGGCACAGGTGGTTTGGAAGACTTGTTAAGTCCACGGGAACTAAACTTGGAAGGGGCAAATGGAAATCCTGGCAGTAAAGCTTCATCCAGTTCTAGTCCAAGTAGAGAGGTTGAAGAGATTCTCAGTCCAAAAAATACTGAATTGCGTAAGTATTTTTAGATGCTGTTCTTGTTGACTTTTTCAAGTTTTAAACAATAATTTAATCTCCCAGAACATTTTTTACCATAGCAGCTAGCTTACATTTCATTAAAATTTGATTTCACTTTCAGTTTCGCACAGAATCGAACCTGACCTAGAGGACATATTTGGAATGAAGAATGCACGGAGTATGGAATCTCTGGAGAACGGAAACCATCCTACGTCTTTGATTCCTCCCCTCCCTGAGAAACATTTCCAACAAATGAAACAATCTTTCTCTAAACCTCCAGCGGGAGACGTTTTGCAGGCACAAGACACGTCTGTGATTGTTGAGAATGTTTCCAGCATGATGAGTATGATTGGAGCTCAAGCTGAAGAGTTACAAGATCTCAAGAAGGACTTAGGCAAGCTTGTCGTATCCCTAAAGAAAAATGACGAACTTAGTTCGTTAGCCAAATTGGTAGAAGCTTACTTTAAGGATAGTCAAAAGAAGTTGAACAGATTAGATGAGTCTATTAAGAAGTTGGAGGCTCAAGAAAGGAGTCGAGCCAGTCAGCAGCAGAACATGAATAGCAATACAAATAATACGAGTCCAATTCCTCCCAATCTCTCTGAGTTGCTCGCTGTCAGTGTTGGAGCTGTTGTGAAGAAAGAAATTGAGACTATAGTTCCAGCTACTATAGAAAGCCTTTTCAATCCTGCCAGATTGAACGTCAGTGGACAAATTGATAATTTGGCCAGTGTTCTCGAAACGAAGATCTCAGCTAACATTGCACACATTTTTCAGAGAGAAAAAATTTGGGAAGGCGTCACTGCAAACTTCAAAACTGTTACAAAATCAATTTTTGAACAGACTTTTAACGAGATATTTACCAACACAGTTTATCCTCGGTGTCAAAACGCAGCAACGGAGATGTATGCCCAAGTAAACGAAGCTTTCACTCAAGGAACTAACCAATGTATGCAATTATTTGCTTGCTCTTTTATAATTTTCAAAATTACAAGTAATTTTTAAAAGATGTATTGTATTTTACTAAAATGTTTACTTTTACACACATGAAATTAGATTTGCACGGACTTCAAGAAGCTTTGGAAAAGGAGCGTAAGAAGGATAATACATCGGAGCGACTCCAGGCGCACATTACTAATATGCAAGATGCTCTAAGCAGTGCACTTCAGGTTGAGGTGGAAGCTCAAATGTTACGAGTCCTAAGCGGGTATTTATCTTAACTGGAGATTTATTTGTTTAAATGTTAAAATGCCGTAAAAATCTATCCCGCCGTATTCTAAAAAATTGTTTCTGATTTACAGCTTGCAAGGTAGTGTAGTCCGTCAACTTGAAGACTCAATATCTCGGGAACTTTCTCAAGCGTTCCAAGAGCAAAAGAAATATTTTGAAATATCGGTCCTGCCTAGAACTGTCACTCCCGCCATATCTGTATCGGACTTTCCATATGGAGTTTCTCCAAACATGAATGATCCTGAACAGTTGAAAAGGAGTTTGCTGAGTCAAGCTAAAAGTGGAGAATTAGTTACCGCCTTTGTCCAAGCCTGTAATTTTGGCGAACCTTCCGTACTCGTGCACCTCTGTAAACATATCGCTCCAATGAAGGTCTTTGAAGCCAAATTACCTCATCAAACCCACATTTCCATTATTCAAAATTTGGTGACCGATCTTCAAGTGGATACCGATACTAAATTACAGTAAGTCTTTTCTTAGTCGTTAACCTACCGTTTCCATATTTTCTAAAACAAATAATATGATTTAAACAAGGACATTCCTAATTTTTTTCTTAAGATATTTAAACGTTGCAATTACAACACTGGACCAAAATGACTTGAAAATGCTACAAAGTCTTCAAAGAGTCCTCCCAGTATTTCAAGCGTCAGTATCCAAGTTCGGTGCAATGAATCCAACCTCTCCTCATCTTCAATACTTTAAAATTTTAGAAATGGCATTAGTTGGAGCATGTCAAAAAGTCCCACAACAGCAACAACTTCACACACCTTTGTCATCATCAGCAGCTCATAATCAGAATAGCAGTGGCGGCGGCAATGGATTTGGTGTTCGAGGAGGCAGTCAGCACTCTTTTCAATATTAACACAAAATCTAATGCTTGGCAATTATTGAATAATAAAAGTTACGCAATAATGAAAGAACAAACTCGTTATTACCATATGAAATAAAATTTTGTAATGCAAATGCAGCTATTTATTATTTACAAATACAATTAAAACAAACAACTGGAGTCAGTAAAAATAAAGCAACTAATGCTAGTACGAATGAAGCAAAAAATGTGTGGTACTGTATGATAGACTCTGACTATAATATTAATTTAAATGCTCCAGGTACGTTTTAGATTTTAATGTATGTATTAATTATCTCATCTTTGATGGCAAAACCTATAGTATAAATGTGATTAATAAATTCATCGTGTACTGGAACTCCTTTTTAATAGTTAGATTTCATCCTAATTTTAGTATAGGCTTTTCAAACCTTTTAGTAAATAATTGACCAAATACTACAAAAAATTATTTTAAAATGTTTTTAAACTTGTATTTTTAGAATCTTTGATGGTATGTTGTTTAGCAACAAATAGTTGTCTCATGTACCTAAAGACTTTGTGGTTTTTATTTTAACAATGAATAAACCTTATTTTGTTGAATTATTTCTCCTTGTGATAAGAAAAGAGACACA
Organism: Lepidocyrtus fimetarius; assembly: GCA_036507315.1. Classification (NCBI taxonomy): domain Eukaryota; kingdom Metazoa; phylum Arthropoda; class Collembola; order Entomobryomorpha; family Entomobryidae; genus Lepidocyrtus; species Lepidocyrtus fimetarius. The sequence continues at coordinate 8,626 of JAANSO010003334.1, read as the reverse complement.
AGAGCTTTCAAAGCCCTTATTTGCTGTCCTATTAACGTTTCATAAAAAAGTGAAAATGGCATTGTCACTCAATTATAATAATTACTTTTAATTTGGTTTATTTCAACTCGCATTGCTGACGAAAATTTATAAAATGGTCATGATACAGAAAGAATAAGTTACAAAAATCTATTTTAATTTAAAGAATAAGAGAATGCATAACTTATTCTTTTCACCTTTGCAAACAGTACATTGATTTTAATCAACAACATTTTGGGTTCAAACCAAAAAAGTTCTAACTGGCGGTTGCTTATATACTCTTTAAGTTGTTTATATTCCATTAAAAAAGTTACCAACAGAAGGAAGCCATGTACTTTCCGCAATTAATTAAACAATTACTTTTGTTTTTCATCAAACGACAATAATATATTTAGGTAATCTATAAAACTACATTCAAATTAATTCTTTAAGGTAGTAAAATTAAAATTGCACAAACGTTAGAACCAGAAGTATTTCAATTTGTATTTAGAGTAGAGAACACACATAAAGGTACGTTTTTTATACGCACGACCACGTTCCCCGATGATTTGTAGAATTACTTATATAATCTCGTACTTATGCATAGTTAGTTTTTAAAAATTACTGCTACATTTTTGATAAAGCGTGCTCGATCTCAAAATTACCCAAAAGTACAAAGATTTTATTTTACTTTGATTCAAGTACAAACAAACAAAACCAAAAATGTCTCTATTCTCTACGCAAACACTATTTACAACTTTGTTTTAAAAATATTCATGCTTCTCTCTTCCCACGTTAAGCAAGCCTTTTTCTTGTTTCTTTAATGGACTAGCCTGAGAATAATTAAATCTAAATAAACGCTTACCTAACCTAGCAAAGTACATATTTTAACACTTTAAATGATTTCATTGGATCCATTAATTATCCCGTAGCAAGCGACAACAATTAAGAATCATTAATTAACAACATGAGAATGAGAAGTCATATCTTATTATTACTTATTTAGCAATTTTGCTATTCTTAATTAAAAAACTGTAAAATAAGCAGACTTTCCTGTAAGTTATAACACAAATTAAATAATCATTTACCTCAATTCAGATATTGTAAAATAAAATTTTGTTCGGAAGGTCTCCATAAAATATTTACCTATTGGTTTGTAATTAACGTTCATTTTCACGTTATTATTTCAAGTTTTATAAGACAATCGACACGTTGACATTTACACCATTGTAAATCATTACTTTTCCTATTACTAAGAAATTTTGGAATTGCAAAATTTGAATAAATTAAACAATGTTTTATTATACTAATAAAGCATGTAAGGAGAACGTTGTATTGATCATGACGAAGAAGGAAGGAGTAATAGTAAATATTATTCCGATTTCCTTTGATTATTGTATCGTGTATTTGATTGACATTGACATTTTATCCTAAATATTTTAGAAGTAGACGAGAGGAGTTTCTTTGTGAGGTGAAGTCATTCCATTTCTACCTCCTCCACCACCTCCACCTCCAGAACTGCGTCGATCCGAGTGATGATGGTCCATAACAACAGGTTCCCCTCCATTAGGTACGGTGACTACCGTGTGGGTATGCATAGGATGGGAATCTACAGGTTCAGTACGAGCTTCAACTTTGACTTCCACACAGTGGTCGGGAGATCTGCTGCTCATTGATGGAATAATAATTTCAATAAATAAAACACTGAAGATGTTTGAAATCTTAATAACAATTTATGATTAGAAATAAGAATTCTTACCCAGATACAGGTGTAGAATCAGCCGTATCCAAAGAATTATAATTAGTATTTAGACTTCCCCAATTGTGCCTCGTAGGAAATGAGATCCCATCCCCAAGACTTGTAAAGACGGGGAAAACCCACTTCCCTTTATCTTCGCCAAACACCTCCGCAAAATTATTGTACGCACCCAAATTGAATCCCTTCTTATCTGGCCCATGCCTGAATACAGGGGAACGGAATGACTCCAGTGTGGAACGATTCCTAGTCACGAGGTAACAATGGTAGCCTAACAGGGAGCATAAGCTTATAGCGAACATGGCAGCGACAAAAAACACGAACAAAATATGGAATCTTCCTTGCATGGGAGTGTCCCAGCCCCCACGCCAAATGTCGATAAAATACGGGAAAGAAATCAGAAAAATGACGACGCAGTATAGAAAAGCGTAGCCAAGGAATAGAATGAAGAATTTGTAGTTATCGAAGCAAACACAGTTATTCACCCAAGGGCAATGATGGTCCATTTTAAGAACGCAGTAGCCACATTCAGGAAAATGACGACGCAGTATAGAAAAGCGTAGCCAAGGAATAGAATGAAGAATTTGTAGTTATCGAAGCAAACACAGTTATTCACCCAAGGGCAATGATGGTCCATTTTGAGAACGCAGTAGCCACAAACACTGCAGTGATGAGCTCGATCCGGTTTTATTATGTGGCATTTTTCGCAATACCGAATTTGACTGACGTGGGCTCGAGTCTGAACTGGCAGTTGTTGCGTTCTCACAAGTTCCTCTAGAATTTCTGTTACTTCTGATTCACTTCGTGCTGTTTCAATACGCTCCATAACGTCTGCAATTTAGCAAGTGTAGATGGTTCCAAATGATTTAATCCAAATTGTTTCAAAAATATTTTTAAAATAGTTCAAATTGAATATGTTTAAAGGAACTTACTTGAAGGAATTCGAAATTTTCTTGGGACCCTGCTTGAACTAGTGAAGATGGTCTGCCAATACGACCAAAGAAAGAGGACCAGTGCAATGTGGTAAACAATGAGGGATAAGATTTGCACCCAGAGCTTCTGCATTGCCAACAAACATAGTTGAATAACGAAGGCATAATTATGACCATGAGATCACAGTCGATATGAACAAGACGGGCATCCATTTTGTAATATTGATACAGGTCCGGCAAGCTCCTCCACCCCCATCCCTTCTATCGTCGGCATAGGGAGGTGGTGCCATTCTAATTCTATTCCAAAAATCACATACACGTAAAAACACTTCCATATAACAAATAAATTGTTTATTAAAATTATAAATTATCCTAATTATTCCAGTTTAAAATCACCTATGATAAGTCCAATTTTGTCTCCTCGACCCTCTTCCACTTCCACCCACCTTTCCAAACAAATTCTTCCAAAAGGTTCCTCCAGTTGTAGTAGTTCCTAAACTATTACTTCCCCCTCCACTGCCAGATGCAAACCCGTCTTGAAAGTCGTCCTCCTCGTCTTCTGGGGGGTAGTCCGTAAAATTATTCATAAATTACTTTGAAAAATTGGACAACCAAGACGAATTCCTGAGGAAGCTGTTAATTTGCTTCACTTTAATATTTATGTTCATTGATGAATTTTAACGTGGCGGTAACGATAACAAATGCGATTAAATTGCACTACAGATTAATTATATTTTCCTCTATATCCATCTGGGCCTGGCCCTTATAGACAACTGCTTATCCAGAATTCAAATTAATCCAAATCCAAGTATTCCAAAAGCACTCTCACTTGCTTGTCGTTACATAAAAAGACTTGAAAGGTCATAGGTGACACAAGCGTGAAGAATGGAAACGGTAAACCAACCCTTTCCAAACATGCTCATTCTTTCTGTTTCCTAAATTTAATTGTCGTTCCTTCACAGTTAATTAAAAAGTTAAGTTAAAGGCTCAAATCAACCTTGTTTAATCCTTTAATTACGTTCAACTCAAGTCGTTAATAGCTCTGTGCTTAAGAAAGCTCTTTTGCTCGTTTAATTTTTTCGTCTTTTTGAATTTTAACCAATAATTAAGTTAGATTTAAATGACTAGAGGAATGTAAAACTTTAAAATACTTTTTAAACCCTTAATTAAGAATCACAATTAAAAATAATTCTCATTTTCAGGATCCTATCATTTACAAACTTCCTTCTAAATTCCTGCTTATCATCACTTTAACATCAACGTCATGTACATTTTTACTTGCTAAACATCAAACTAATCATAGTTCCATTTCATTACTCATCACAAAGGAAGTTTAGCTAATCTGATTGAATCAATCATGATTACCATCGTAAAAGTTAATCACTCACACACCAACTGTTAAGTTCTCCACGGCCACATTGCAAATTGTGATTAAATCAAAGGAAGATAAAGACGAAGATAAGGCTAATTACGATGATAAGACAAGTACAATTAAACTAAATGATTTAAGGCGGAGAGATGATGTAAACAAATCTTCATGAACAAGGATGATTTAAACCCTTTCATGTTAAATTTTCATGCAGGTTGGTATACGGAAGGAAATCTTTTTGTTTTCCTTCATTCCGCCTACCCTTTCCACATGATTTCAGCCTATTCCAGTAATGTTTTCTAAGATGTTATCCTACTTTCTTCCATATNTTTTCCTTCATTCCGCCTACCCTTTCCACATGATTTCAGCCTATTCCAGTAATGTTTTCTAAGATGTTATCCTACTTTCTTCCATATGGTACTAATTGAATAAAAATCAAGCATTGGCGGGATAGACAGAGCGGAAGTAGGCTTTATCTTGTAATGTAAAAGAAGCTCAACAGAGCAACCCGTTGGGTTGTGACGTGCATGCGCATGCAGTACTGCTCCTGTGTTAAGTTTGGGTAAGTTTAGTACATTGATGGGATATTAGGAAAACAAAGCGTGCACTACAGAGACGAAGGTGATTTTTGCATTGATCTTGCAACATTCAATGCGTTTCATTCATGCAATTTTGTTTTCAAAAACGCTATGCAATTTTTTAAATTCGCTAATTTAACTATTAAAGGTTAATTAATTAATAATTATAAATGAACAGAAATAAATTGCAAAGCGTGGTTTATTCTTCATTTAAATTATATTTTATTTGGAATATCCAAAGTATTCAAATTAAATTATTGCAATGAACATAAATAATGGCAAATATTATGGTAAAATGAACAAGGTGCTGTTCAATATTTCAAGGTTGAACTTTTATGTTGACGAATTTTCCTTTTCATTTGATTCATTTAATAATTGTGATAAACAGGGCTTCGGCTTCTACTTCTTGATCTGGACCTAGATCTTCTCCTTCCATTATTACTACCACGATCATCATCCTCGTCTTCACCTCCACTGGAGGAACTAGAAGAATCCCCTTCTCTTCTTCCACCTCCAATTTCAATACCTCTATGTCTCTTCTCTCTTTCCCGTCTGCGGTACTTGATGGTCAACTCTCTCAGGCTTTCTTCTCTCTCAATCCGTTCCTGAACTTGTTTTTTCTTGACGCTGTTTCTCAGCTTCTTTATCCGCTCGGAACGTTTTTGTTAACGCTGACTGCATTTTCCTCCGAAGTCTTTCTTTTGGTGTTAGTTTAGCCACAGATGAAGATGATGTTGACAAAGAAGATAAAACTGGGAGTGACGTTATTGACGATGATGATGAAGGACAATTTCCCAATGTTGCTACTGTTGGCATTGGGGGTAGTATCCCAAGCCCGGTCACCATTAATCCCGGAATTGATGACGACAAAGCAGAAGGAAAGTCCTCCTAGAACAATAATAATTTTAAAACGTTACATCGTTTTATCTCGCATATTACTTTAAAAATTGGTATCAGTTTTTAATTTGAAAGATTTAACTACAGAATTTTAAAACCCTATTTTAAATAAAGCAAACATACAGCACAGCATATATTCATAATCTGAAAGGAAAGTTTCTATCTACTTTTCAAAACTGAGACGTGAAAGGTCAATAATGAAGGTCAAGGTAGACTACAAGGAATTATTTAAATTGGAAGTTTTAGTTTAGTCATATAAAGTGATTAGGGTAAAATTAATTTTTCTTTTCACTATTAAAAAATCTTTGTCTCTCAGGCTGAGATCTGTATTTAAGAGCTAAGGCTTTTTGGTTTTTCTTACTGACTTTGGTAGTTGACCCTGTTTTATTACCACCTTTGGAATTGGGAGGAAGAGAAATTGCAAACTCTGTGTCGTCTCTGTCAAAAAAACATTGCAAAAAATGCTTACATATAAATATTTAACCTATGTAATAAATAATATTTCAAGAGCTAATGTAACTACCTCTTATTTTGACTTGAAGCTCCGTTCTTTCTTTCTTGTATTTCGTCCTCATTGTCTGATAAGGACATATCTGAAGAAGAATCCGAACTGTTTGACCTGTTCCTATTATTTCTTCCGTAATAACGTTTTACTGGCGGGGGAGGTGGTGAAGTTTCCTTTACTATTACTCCAGTTATGTCAGTTACCAAAGAAGCACCTGTTGTCACTCCTCCACTTGTCTCCTCTTTACATCCAACACCGTTATTCTCAGACTTTTCAGACACCTTGGAAGTCGGTAACAGCTTCAGTTCTGTTGTGCCTGCGTCAGATCCAGGTTTTGTATTCCCTTTTGACTTTAATACTGGACTCCTGCTCGAGCTTTTAGATCTCGAAGAAACAGAAGATCTCCTTCTTTTCCTTGTAGAAGACTTATCCTTAGCTGGGGAACTAGCAGAAGTTGAAGATGTTCGTGAAGAATGCCGGCGTTGTCTTCTTCTCCTTCTTTCTCTACTACTTGCGCTTGATTTGGATCTTGATGACCTTCTACGGTTTCTTCCATGACTTCTGCTACGACTTCTACTGGGTTTTCTTTTGCTAGTTCTGGAATGAGAACGAGACCTTCTACCCCTTCCCCTCTTGCCACCTCCACTTCTGCTACGACTTCTACTTCGAGATCTTGTTGAATGTCTCCTTCTGCTTCGTCTCCTCCTGTCATTATTTCTTCGACTGCTTCTTTCTAGAACGGTCACTGGAGGAGGAAGAACGCGAAGATGACCTTTTTCTGGAGGAACGATAACCTCTTCTTCTATTTCTATCTCTGGATCTGGACCGAGACCTAGATGAAGAGCTGGAATGTCTTCTTCTCCTTCGCCGCTCTCTACTACTACTACTGCCTTTCCTCCCCCTACTTTTTCTTCTGCTACCAATGCATGGAGAAGAAGAAGACTTTCTCCTCCTCCGACTGGAATAAGGTGAGCGAGACCTTCTCGAAGATCGAGATCTGGATATGCTACGGCTACGGCTTCTTGTGCTCTTTCTTCTTCTAATATTCGCTCCCCTTCCGCCATCCTTCTTTTGCTTGGATTTGGAATCGGTCTTGTTAAATTGATGATGCTGCTGCTGCTGGTGAGGAAGAGAAGGTCCAAAAATGCTTTTCAAAGTTCCGCCACCAAAAGTGGTTTTTCCATCGTCTACACCTGCCTTATTATTTCCTGCAATTCCACCTCCACCACCGTCAGACTCATCCTCATTTCCTCCAAAACTTGTAATAAAAGTGATTTTCTCTGGAGAGTTAGATCTAGAACGGGATTCTGATCTGGAAGAAGATCTTCTGGACTCATTCCTATCTCCGCCTGAACCATCTGGGTTATCCGTATTGGTGTAAGTTGGCATAACTTGGCGGACTAATATATCCTTTTCTCATGATAAGCTTATCCTTGTAGGCTCGTCTCTCTCTACGGGCTTTTCTACCGCTCATCGCTTGTTTCTCTTCTTCATGCAACTTTGCTAAACGAAGCTTTTCCTTCTCCTCCAAGTCTCCATTTAAATATTCCATGAATTGCCCAGATCCGAGGCCATACTTTGTTCCAAAATTATTCAGTTCTGCTTTTTGACCATGAGTGAGATCGTCAACGTTCACGAGCAGATCAAAATCAATTTCTTCCTCGGATTCCTCTCCATCTCCGTCGTTTACTCCGGCTGCTTGGTGGTTAGAAGAAAGTGCTTTGGCTGTTGGCGCAGCTATGGAAAATGCAGGAGTTGTGCTGTCTTCATAAGTGTAGCCGATGGCGGCTTTGGGAGCCTTTACAGAAGCTGTAGGGACACCATGGTGATGATGGGGAAGATGCTTTCCGAATATTTGGGAGTGTGGCGTGGCTGATGTTCCAAATTGTTCTTCAAGGTGGATTTGGTGGAGGAACTTGTCTTCAGTCACTGTAAATATGGCAGAAAAATATAAACATTGTATTTTATAAATAACTCTTCATCAAAAGTTATAAAGCACTCTAAGCAGGGGATTAATAAAATGTTTAGAAGGCTAAGGCTACGAAAGTTTCAAAATAATTTTATTTTGTAAATTGCAATTCACGCAAATATGGATTGGATGAAAGGAAAAGGATGATTTTTTTTGAAAAATATCTACGATGGAATTTTAATTGGTTTTTACTTAATTATGGATTATTTACTATTTCATATTTACTGACTTCCAGAAAGATCATTTTGAATAAGAATCCTGTATCTTTCGTAGTTTATCCCGGGATTAGCAACTTCTTCTTCTTCCGCCGGGGTACGTTTCGAGGGATCAGCAGTTGAAGAATGATACTCGGGAATTATGTCCAAGTGGGCTCGAACATCAAAGCGGTCAATCATGTTGTCAGAGTTTCCTTGCCAGGGCATCCTGTTAGACCAAAAGGATAAAAATTATTGTTCGAAAAATTGTATTTAACTAATTTCTTCTCTAATAACGAATCTTTTAATAATTTTAAATCCTTACATGCAATTCTCAGCTGACGCAGCAATCTGAGGTTCCAAATAGATTTTGGATGGACGCCCATGAACCTGCATGAACTGGGTGGGATCTGCCTTAAACTTTTCATA
>JAANSO010003332.1:0-11634 GCA_036507315.1 Lepidocyrtus fimetarius | reverse complement strand
CCGTAATGTTGAACATTAATCTAGCACACACAAGCGTGTCTAATTCATTAGATAGTTTTCTAGTCGTTTCAAACGGAAAATACTAGTTTAGAGCAGTTGCACCTCTTAACTGACTTTATGATTTGAATTGATAATGGGAAAAAGACTGGCCCGTTCCCTTTTTGGTAGAAAAAAACGACATAGAGAAGGACTTACGTGAGGATTTTGAGGACCTTTTTGAAAAGGTGTTAATTTCCTGTTTTTTAATAGTAGATATTTAGAAGAAAATTGCTGAAAAGCAAATCTGCTAGTTTTTTGTCGTGTATAGAGAGTTTGGCTAAGGTAGTTTTACATTTAAAATGCGGTTTTAGGAACGCCACAACCACAGACTTTGTAGGCTCACCGAGAAAAGAAAGGAAAATTTAGCACAGATAAAAGCGGAAAAATGACAAACACAGGTAGCGTATGAGTAAATAACTAGTTCCATTTTTTAACTTTAGCAAAATCCACGTTGAATTATAAATGTGTATAGTCATGCGTATGAAGCAGATAAGTTAGATCGTGATTCTTAGGTGATTGCGTTGTGACAAGGACACTGCAGTGAAGTTAATTGGTATGTTGTAATTAGGCAGTGAATAAAAAGCCGGAATTGAATTCTCCTGTCTTGTATGGTGTTCACGTATAAGCACTGCTCCATCAAAGTGTGACCTAAACGGGCAAACTCCTCCCAATTAATAAAATAAATTCATGTTTTGCCGATGAAATCAAATTCAATCATGAAGAGCAAGTCATGTTAAAGGCTGCGTTTATTTCCAAACGCGTGCGTTCTATTGTTGATTTTTTTAATAAACTGTGAACGTGTGAGATGATTTAAAAGGCTATAAATTCAAATAGGACTACGTGTTAGACGTGATATTTGTATTGAAGAAAGTAAAGCTGGAATTGCCATAAATTTTTATGAACTCAGATAGGCGCAAGATAGAAGCTCCTGAGGTGTCCAAACTAAAAGAAAAATAGATAACTTCTGAGATGCATGCCGCTTTGAAAAACAGCTTTTAATTATAACAAATTGTCCATAATTAGAATTTTGCGTGTTTTTGAAAGATAAATCGTTTCATATCAGCATTTTACTTATCTTTGTACATATCCATTTGTTTATTTTTTTCATTTTTAATGTTTGTGGCTCAATTTTTATTTTGATTCTTTTTAAATTCGTAAACACCATTAAAACTTTGGGACATTGAACAAAAATTAGTTAAACAAGTACGAAAATTTGGCTCACTTGCTTTTCTTCGCGTTTGTATTTATTTATGCGAGTTGTACTTTAATCAAGAATATTTGTTTTTACACGACACAAAACAATGTAAATGAGTCCTTGCAAATGAATGTGAAAGGAACAAGTAAAATACAAGAAAATTTAGCAACATGACAAGAAGGCTTGCTTTTGAATGAAATAATTTGATAATGCCATTTGAAATCATCTACAAAACAATGTAATTGAGTCCTTGCAAATGAATGTGAAAGGAACAAGTAAAATACAAGAAAATTTAGCAACATGACAAGAAGGCTTGCTTTTGAATGAAATAATTTGATAATGCCATTTGAAATCATCGAAAACATTCGATACAAATCAGAAACAACATCAGTTTTATTATTGTTACCATATATTATGCCTACTTTTACTTTAGTCAAGAAGGCACGAAAGGACATTAGTCTACTGACTGATTAAAAATCTTTTCTTCAAAACCTTATTTACACCTCTTTTATGTCGCATAAACAACAAGCAGTTTGGTTTGCGTGCCAGATTTAGAAAACTCGTTATTTCTTTCTTTTTGATTTCATTATTTTCGCACTTTACAATATGCCCCTTTGGCTTTCAATTTGATTCAACTACGCACTTAATTTTTACCCTTTGAATGTTAAAGTTAAACCGATGCCAACCAACCACCAACACCAGTAAAATGTCATACAAGTTTTGTATCGCAAACTGTTGTTTGTTCACCACCATCATTATTAATAGGATGACCATCTTCACAAAAATCTAGATTCCTTTCCTCCTGTGCGACACCTTGAAATTGAGCTCTCCCTGTAGAGCCGTCTAAATAAACAAACAAGCATTTAACTTCTCATTGCGATGCACTTGATCTTTCCCAGTGGTACTGATCATTTCACTGACTTGAGAATGAGGGTGATACACTGCAATGTCAAGTTTGACTGCCTACATTTCAGGGTAATTTAAAGATGACATCCATTTTTCTTGGCAACAAAATATCTTGCCCTGGTACTATACAGCTTTAACTTCATTGGAGGAAAAAACAAAAACAACGATTCATCATCATCATGACATTTATTCATGAGATTTTTCGAGGAACACTTGTTTTCTTAATTCTTGACCATCGCAACATCCCCTCCGAAATTCCAAATAAAGCTCCTCCATCCATTTAAAATCCTTTCAAGAATTTTTAAGCAATAAAAAATGAAAGAAGGTTATATTCTACCCACTGCACCTATTTAAATACATACTTTCAAAAACAAAACGAGTAAATTTTAACTAGTTTATTTGTCATGCATTTTCAACAACAACAAGGAGAAGGAAAAACAACGAAGGAATGAAAAACTTTTTAAAAAACGAAGCAGTGGAACCAGAAATGCAACAAAATAATGATATTAGTCTCGGGTCGGGTTCAACTAGATACGCGGTTTTAATATTCGTAATTTAGGCAAGATTTGCATCTTTAATAGATTAATGAATATGATAGATTAGGTAAAAGATAAATTTTGCCAATAATGTCAACATTTAATAATGCAAATTATTTTTTAAAATGATGCTTCTATGATGTATCAAATTTTCCTGTCAGTACAATATGTGCTCTAGTTGGTTATCCGAGTATTATTGATTGATAATGACGATTTACGGGCATTAAAAAGTGGTCATAGATGAAAATTTATTGATTTATGCGTTTATGCTTCTAGAAAACCGGTGATAACGATAATAATGAGGATTAAGGGTAAAGTGCATAATATGCAAATTTATTTTATAGCTACAATTCTACATTTTCCTCGCATATGAGGTCGGATAACGTGTTACAGTGACTTACGAAGAAAATTATTTCTCTAGATTTAAAGCATTGCTCTAGATTTTTATAGCTAACGATAAATTGGCATTTAACTTGAAATGGAATTTTAGAAGAAACTATGTAACAGGAGTTTTAGGCATATTCTTTCTGATATAGCAGAAAACGTTTTATTCATCTGACACAGTTATTACACCTTCACCCTTTTGACAATGTTGATTATTTTTGTATTTTGCTTAATATTATTTAACATATACTCATCCCATCCGTAACCAAAATAGAATAAATTTTGCATCAAGCTATTTCAAGATGCAAGAATGTTTTCTTTTGGTTTTAGTTTTTGTAAAAAAGTTTGAATCACAACATACTTTAGGTTTTGTTAGGATTATAAAGAAAGCGGAACTAAGCAAAACTGAATATTACGACATATATAGGCTTTCGACAATATAAAATTATGTATACGAAATCAAAAAATAAAAATGCATCACATTTATTTTGGAATTTGAAATTAAAATTAACTGTAGGTTCCTATTTTTATGAATCTGGAAAGTTTTATGTATTTCAAATGTCACTTGGTGAAAGTTTTTTAGGAGAAACTATTTTTACAAATTTTCTTAAATATTTCGCATTCTATAAATATTATTTTTTTTAATTTAAGAAAGTCAATTATTATAGTACATTAAACTATTACATATATACTGCATGGGACGAGTAATAATGAAGAAATTTAAGAATATTAATGATTATCGGATTAGTTTAAAATTCAAAATTGCAGGCTATTTCAAACATATTGATCTCGAACTGTCGTCTCGTGTTAAAAATAACTTCATAAGAGAATTATAACAACACGTTACCATTTTCACTTTCATTTTTCTCTTTGATTTTCTCATTGGCCAATACCGTCCCAATAAATAAATTTTGCAATAACACAACTTTCCTTTGCAATTCACTCCTTATGAAGGCGTTCTCACCGTCCTGTTTTCCACCTGCGCTCATCTTTACTTTCATCATTGTCATTAACATAACAGAGTCATGTCAGGTGCGCCTAATAAAAATATTGGTATTGGTATATAAGGAGCAATAATAATGATAGTAATAAACCATAATGAGACTCAACAATACAAAAGCAAGCATTAAAAAGAGCAATAGTTTTTAACCTTAAAACATTTCAATTCTTAAACAGCAATTTTGAACTGACAAAGCCGACTTTTCATATTGACATCATGACCCAACAAGGTCACCGCTTATTATGACTTACAAGCAAATCATATAGAAGGCATATTCCGCTAGTCCTTGTTTGATCCTAGTTACTTTTATTTTAAAATTTTCATTTTTACAAGAATATACCAACGTAAAAACGCTTAAGCTTATTCTCTTTTTGTAGTTAAATTGAGATGAAAGAACATAATTCTTACGCACATTATTTTTCCATTGTCATGTCTGTCAAGGCTCAAAAACCGTCATCGTGTAAATAAGAACAAGTACGCTGCGTTTTTTGCGAACTGAACCGGATCATGTCTGTTTTATGATAATGATGCATAGATTAGTGGTGCAAGCAGAGAAACTTTTCTTATTTGTACGCATCGTAATATTATCGCATCATAATTTCTCATGTTTCATGAAAAAAGAGGAAGACAACATTTTTGACTTTTGAAATTGTGAGCAAGTCCATAATTCACCCAAAAGTCGTCATTTCACCATTATCATCAGTTTTCTCAACCGCGCCTAGCAAATAAGGGTTTATCGGGCTCTAAATCATATCATTACAACCCCGTAACAAACTTCATAAAGCACACTATATTAACGACATATATTCCATCTTCATGATTTTCAAACAAAAAGGAAATTGAAATTCAATTGGGGCCTTGAGGAAGAAAAGTTGAAACTGGTCCAACCAAAAAATCCACATTTTTTCCCTTTTTAAAAAATTTCTGAAGAAAAACACCTCCAAGCACAATAAGCTAAACAGGGGTTGCCATCCCCGTTGCTGTGATCTGGTCACAATGATTTCCTTTTCTTACACAAATTTCCTTATAGTATAATCGTCATATGAGAATCAGCATGATTGTATGGTCGTCACTTTTCATTCTTTTTGAAGAAAGTCAAAAATGAAGAACAAGGGTAAACTACATTCCTTCATTCTTTGCCATCCTTCACCATTCGATTTCCTTTTTCATTTATTCGTAAGTGTCATAAACAACTTTAGCTGAACATTTATGTTGACGGTAAGCGTTAGTGAGTCCCTATTGAGAATCAAGCCTGTCCTTATCCGAACCAATTGAACAAAATTTTGGCTTATTTCTTCAATAGGGCATTTTTCGTTATTTCCTGAAGGTTAATATAAAAATTGCAATTTAACCTTTCAACAATAAATCAAAAGAAGGAAAAAGAAACAAGACAAAGTTTCAATATAGAAAAATAAATACGAGAAATAGTATTTGAAATCAAATTTAATTGCACGAGGTTTAAGAATCTGCTAACTTTTTTGTTGATTGTGTACTGATATATAAGCTGGCTGCTTATCTGCAATACACTTTTTTATTATTTATGCATAATAGCTTGCTTAACCCTTTTCCTTTTATGCTCATGCAAAAAGTCAGACTAGCCAAAACTAGTCTTATTATTATTATATTTTATCTTTTGATTCGATTTCAATTTAGCTTGATCCCTTACAAAAAGCTACATTGTAATCATCATCATATTTATCAATATGTTCATCTTCTTAAGTCCTCACTACGTAGGAAACAGACTTTTGTGAAGATCAATAATCAAGATTTGCTTCAATTGTTGCATTTTAAAATGGAAAAATGTATGTCGCCAACCCAGATTAATTTACTTTTTTTCTATTTGTATATTAAACACATACACCGCTTTGGACAATGATGACATTTCTTGAGTATTTTAAAATAAACTTTTTAACCTTTTCTTTGTGATTTGCCGTCACTAGACTATTATTGAACTGCTCAACTATGGCAGTTGATTATCAATTATTTAAGAGCCCGATTTGATATGTGATCGGAGATTAGATCCTTGCATGATCTTGTTGTCATCAAAACATGTCTTCACTCTCAGGCATAAACACCTTTTTAAAGAATAATTGTACGACCTTACGCATAAATCCATCAAAATGTCTATTTAATTTTACAACCTGCCATAAGTTGCGCCAAAATGAAGCACGAATTCTGGTAAGCCTTCAGTTTCAGGTTGTTTTTAATATAAAAGTGATTCCTAAAGGTGTAATCAAGTAAGTGAAAAGTAAAACAAGCATATTTGAAAGGAAAACTGTCCCTTACCATTTAAACTGCAAACCTAAACAAGGATGTGTCATGTCATCCATATCCCCAATCCCTTTGAATCATTTCACCTTCTTTTTTGAATCATGAAAAGTAGGAAGGAAAAGTAAATACATGGCAAATGAAAGCTGAAGCCACAGACGATGACGATGAAACCTCAAAATGCAAAAAACTGCAAACAACAAATCCTGAAAATGAGATGAGAATGAAATGAATGCAATTTTGTAGGGAAAAGTGTGTAATGATTACACTCGCCACTACCTTAATACTGCTACTAAACATCATTATCATCATTTAATATATTTTTTTGGGCAAGGACGTAACAGAACAATTACGGAGTAAGGATATAGTAGTTACAAATAAAAAAATTCTTGTTTTTCCTTTTTTTACCTACACGGTTTAAAAACCAGTTTCATAACAGGAAAAGGACCAGGTATTAAAAGTAAAATATTAAAGTGTAGGGCTGTGCCATCATCATCATCATATTTAGAGTCATCTACATCATCCCTTATGCATTTAAAATCCATTATGAATATAAATGCATAACGCATGGATGTATTTAGTGTTTACGTGCAATATTAAAAAATATATATCATACCTCATCATTTCCACATTTTCATACTAAACATTTAAAATCTAGGTAAGTAAGCCTTTATCAAAAACTTGCTCTTTCTAGCCACTATTTCTGCCAATTCCACTTCTACCATTGTCACTGCTACACCAGTTTTTCAAAAACTCACCTTCTTTTTCATGAACAAAATCATCATCATCAAGATTTTTGTTCGCTTGATCTTCTTGACTTGATTCGATACACTTTATTGCTCCTCGTCATCATTTTCGTCTAAATAATTTTCAAATACACTTTCAAACATGCTCACGTACACCAACAAGATAAATATTCGAAGGTTTATATATTATCTTCATTATTGTCATATTTTCACTAATCCTAATACTCAAATCATATCATTACTTTTATGATTGGTTACAAATTGCATATACAATAGTACCTAATATCTATTTCTTTCTTAATAAAATCAGAAAATAAACGAAAGGAGATGCGCGTTAAGATTACTTTATAAATATTGAGAAAGAATTAGGGGTTGAAGTTCAATGGGAAAAGAGAAAAAGCACAAAACGAAAGATCAAATTGGAGAAGCCTTAACCAAATAGTAATAAAATCACTTTTTTATTTGTGCTCATTCATTTCAAATAAATATTGAAGAATTTTGCATTTTTGGTCTTTCTGGTTGCTTCTACTTTGTTAACTGCAAAAATTAATGCAACAACGCAGTTGGACGAATTGCTTTACTTTTACTAAAGAAAAGTGCATCATAGCGTAAGTTAAATGAAAAGAATGTTGAAAGCACAGTTTGAGTACGTACGCATATAAATTTTGTTGAAAACAATAGACCAAGATAAGATGAAGTTGTATAAAATGTTGCCAGGATGGACTTTAAAGAAGCAGAAAAACGAAATCATGCCTTATGGGCACTTTCTTGCATGTGGATGAATGGTGTATTGCATGTGGATGGACGAAACTCGAACTCCAAACAGGTTTTCACTTGCCTTGTCAATGAAAAGAGGAAGTTTGCAGTAAAGTGAGTAAAATACTGGCATTATTATTGCAGAAAGATGAGAAAGGTAAGTCCTTCAAATGTTACTTTCCTAATGTGTATTATTGTTATGAAAAGTACACAATAATAATGATGAGCAGGGCGATATGGTAATTATTTAGTGGCACATTCAAGAACAACTTCTATAAGAAAGCGAGAAATGAGCCGGTAGTACAGATAATGGTGTCCATCTTGTTTATATGCAAAAATCTAGGACTGAATCCATTTTCCTCTTGTGGATGAGGATGGATGAAAGGGCTGCCAAGAAAATTGTTTTTTGAGCTACTAATCTACAAGAAGATTCAAGTTGGAGTACTAACACACAATGTCACAGCCATCGTAGCATGGAGTGGGTGAAAGGACTAGTAAGGAGCTCAGTTATTACAAGGACGGAGGGGAAAGAGGATATGTTTTGATTAACTTAATACGTGCCTCGAGTTCAGTGGGGAACGCAGTCTTTCCTCTGGCCTCTATCTGAGAAGAGATCCTACGTTGGAGTCGTTATTGTTGTGGGCTGTTAAAACGCAATTTTTTCTAAATTAACAGTTACCGCTTGGCCTGCAAGGAATCAAGTGAGAGGGAAAGGGAAGCTGAGCGAGAAAGAAGAAATTTACTTAACTTGCTTAAGGAAGCCAAATCACTTGTGGCTTAAGTGAATACGGTGAAGGTGACTCAGTTTGTTTCATGGGCTTGATGAGTTATAAAGATGATTTTTAAAAGGAGATAAAAGAAAAATGTAAAGTGTAAACGTAAATTAAATTGGTTCTTATTACATTTGCGTGGCTTTGGAATTAAAATAGTAATTCCAAAAAGGATATTTTTAAAAGGGAAAAGATTTTCTTCGTGTGCCAAAATAAAAATGAGTCTAATAAGGACTCTACCGTTCCTTTCGTTACCATCGGGTACGGTAGCGGTGATCGTTCTTTTGCTATGTTCTGGACACCGCGCCTTAGGATCCGGCTTGAGCCCGGAAGAAGAGCACAGATTGGTAATGAAAGCAGATGCTAGTGTGATTGATGAAAAATTGAAAGAAGTTCCGTATGGTGTGATGATGGCATCCTGCTCCACTGGATGAACACAGTTTGCCAATACCAACGATGGATCCTCCACTTCCTGAAAGCCCCAGGCAATCTGTGCAAATCACTACTGCTCAAGGGATTGCTGGAAATAGTAAGCAAGCTTTGTCTGAAAGGATAAGGAATGCGATGAAGGTAAGTTTCTGTTTGTTTTGTACAAAGTATGTCTTTATGGTGATGGGAAATAGGTTTCTTTTCTTTCACAAAACATTTATTAGTTTTCTTCTTCTATTCACTGTCTCTGAAATATTTTTAAATTTAAAATCACAAGACAATGAAGGAGCGAATGCGCACTCTTCAAACCAGTCGCACACGTATTCCAAAGAAACCTGTGGAGCCAGCAAAGGTTCCCAAATTTCCTCGTCCATCTACACTCATCTCCTCAAATCCAAGTGATTTGGAAGTGGCAATGAAACGAATTGAGATTATGGCTTCCAGAGCTGGCTTTAACATGTCCTCAATCCCACGTCGTTCTCAACTCCAAATTGTGTCCAGGCTTGCACCAAAGCTTCCATCAAAAATGTCCAGCGCTGTCCAAGAAGAGCTGGAAAGCATGAGTGGCAAATTATACCATTATTTACCAGAACCAGCCCGTGATCCTCTTATTGAGGATGATCAGGCTTTTCTTCAACACTTTATGGACCAATTTGACCATCCACATACACAAAACGATGAATTTTACAAAGAAGTCAACAGTCATTCCAACAATCAGCAACAGAAGCTGAATAGTTTTGACGTGAGTCAAGTCTCGCTTACTGATGATCCTTCTCATGAACATGTTCAGATTAGCGAGGAAGCCTCGTCTGCTTCTGCGGCTTATGTTGAATCCGCATCTCCAAACATTCACTTAATGCCTCCAAAGTTTGATGCTGGAGAAGGTGAATCTTCACCAGTCCATTCGTACTCTCAAGTGGATGACGAAGGAGTTCCAAAGCCTTCTGCACTAATCTCACAATACCCCACCCATCACGTTGAAGAGTCAGATCCCCTAATTACCTTATCCAGTGAAGTGAAAGCAAAGAGCATTAGCCCAACCAATGCCAGTCGAACGACAAAATCCTTCCAAGTTGGTTCTGTTAAGGCTTATGGAAGTCAAACTACAAATTCTCCCTACAAGGCCCCACCAACTCGTGCTCCTCCCACTCTTCCTACAACATCTGCAAGCATGGAAGACATTGGGCCAACCGTTTCAGTTCCTCCAAAGCCAATTCGTGTGAGCGTCATCACCAAAGACAGCATTTTAGTGAATGACACCGCCGATGACGGTTCCTCAGGCTCTGTAAGGACTATAAAATATGTTCATGTTGAACCTCTTCCACATTCCACAGCCTCTGCTCCCGAACTCACTTCATTTGACAAATATCTTCCTGCCGAATCCATCTCAAAAGAAGTTCGAATTAATCCCAAAGAGATTACCGTAAATATTGACAAGACATCTTTACCTAAACCAAGGCCAAGTCAGTTAATTTTGGACACATATGAAATCCCAAAAGAAGTGGAAATTCCATCAAGTGCAGAACCCCCAACTGAAGATCCTTATCCATTAACCGATGAAGAAATTGCAGCAACTGTTGCAGAACTTAAAAAGTATGAAGCGGAAATTGCCGGCTTGCGTAATGGAGAAAACTCCCTTGAGGTTGATTATCCATACCGTTTGTTAACACCTCACCCATTGGAATATCCTGACCATCCAGATCATCCACAACCTTCAAGCTTGGAAGATGATACGGATCTTGTAAGTCATTTAGACGAGCTTCTTGCAGAATTCCAAACAAAACCTACCGAAACTAGCAAAAGTGCAAGTCAATCATCTTCAGGGGTTCAACTTCAAGCAACAGTCGTTCCCTCACCTGCTAGTCCTCCAATGGTTATGGGACACGGGATTAGGAGACCTCATCCCATCCCCAAGGTTAGCTCTTTTTTCACGTAGAAAAGAAAAGTTTATAATGACAAGTTTTTGTGGTGTCATTTTTTCTTTCAATGAAATTGAAAGGAGGTCAGTGAAAGGGTATCACGTTCTACTGTCCTCATTTCGGTTTGAATTGGCTAAGACGATGATGATGATTATGTTGCATTGCGTGACTTAAAAACTCGTTATCAATTCATTCGATTTATACAGTTCCGCCCACCCCTTCGACCTGGGCTAGGAAGACCACTGATGATGGGTAGCAGACTTCGACCATTGATACGTCACCCTCCAGCAGGATTCCCAAGACCATTGCCACAAGTTGGAAACTCAGCCGGAAGTCCACCTAGAATTAACGAGGTTACTGTATCCCAGCTTCCCCAAAAGTTTAACAAGGAGTGCGACTATTTCTCAAATGAACTTTGTCTTCTTGTTCAGGATTATCCAATGTAAAATTTATTTTTCTCACTTTGCCCCATTGCAGAAAACAATATCTTTACAAAATCTTTTTGTGCTATTTCAGTGAAGCAATTACTGAAGCAATGGAGCAGAACCCTTCCGTATCAAATGCTCTGTTATCCAAAGAACCCTTGCACAATCAAAAGAGCTCCAGTTACATTGAAGGACTTCCAGACTCATCTATGGAAAATGAAGCAACTGAATTGGGCAGTAAGCATCCTGATTTTGCAGGTG